>CABFOS010121602.1:0-12487 GCA_900660315.1 Diretmoides pauciradiatus
TTATTTTTCTATATTATTATTATTATTATTATTATTATTATTATTATTTGGTTGGGTTTTGGGATGGGTTGGTGGGGAGGGTTGCGGGTGTTGCATTACCTGTTTGTTTCTGACATGTTGGAAATAAAATGACAATAAATATATTTGTAAAAAAGAAGAATTGAAGCAGACATATAAAAGTTACTTTCCCTAGTAACTAATTACTTTTATATGCAGTAATTGGTAAAGTAATTCAGTTACTTTTGAAAGACGTAACTAGTAACTAACTAATTACTAATTTTCAGTAACTTGCACAACACTGGTCATACAGGATCGACATCCCTGTAGGTTATTAATTTGGATATTGTGGTATGGTATCACTGACTGGGTAGAGCGTGACACTGTCAGGGTTAGAGTAAGGGCTCTGCTCCACCGGGCACATAGTGTCGCATAGTGTTGCGTAGAGCCGTATATACGCTCCCATTCTAATCAATGCAAGCTGCTCCACCGACGTCTGACGTGCAGCAGACGGACGTACTACGTGCAGCAAAACCCTAAAATAGACTTGTGGTCTATTTTTACACACGTCTACGCATCCCTCTACACAAGAATCAATGAAAAAACATGAAATTGTGTGTGTTTTTGAACTTTAAGTACATATGAGTGTAATTAAATAATTTCTAGATTAGTAGTTGTAGTTGTATATTACAGGGGTAAAGCTGTCGTCTTGTCAAATTTGTTGAATCACTGCCAATAAAGATCTTTACTATATTTTGCATTCCTGCATAAAATTGCATTGTATTTCCCCTACAGTTTTTTTGCCGTGTTTGTGTGTGTGTGTGTTCTAGGGGACTGTTGTGCTACAAAAACCGACGTTGTTTTGATATTGTGTGCGGAGTCGTTATCTTGCAATAAACTCATTCTTGTCGGGACACTGCGCACCGTGGACGTGGGCGGTGGAGCAGAAGCGTAAGGCTGCACAATTGTAGACAATCATATTATATTGTGATTTTAGATTCCCACAATTAATAATCATGTAATTTGCCAGCATTATATTTTCAATTCCTCTGAATGTCTATCATTTAGAGATACTTTTACATCTGGTTTTAAACCAGATGACGAACAAGTACAGATTCTGTTCAAAGTTTGTCTTCGGGTTGTATTACTAGTAATAATGTAGTAATTGTTTGAATTATTTGAATTTTGTATATTAGGACAAGGATAAGAGTAAGACAGGCAAGAGTGTAAAACACTTTCTAAATACTGCTATGGTAAGGAGAAAAAAAAAAGTCTATATTTTAACGTACACGTTCACGAAATCGGGACAATTAATTGAGAATATTGTGATCACAATATTTAGTAAAATAATGACTATAATTTTTCCTGTAATCGTGCAGCAGTGTTAGAGATTTAGTTCCCACCCATGCTAAAATATGTTCTCATACTGCACTTTGGATAAAAGCATCCACTGAACGTTATATGTTAGAAATTCAAAACGGTGCAGCTACAACTAAGTCACTGTTATTCCTGTACAAACCTAGAAGGTTCCAAAGGTCAGACTGAATACACAGTGTATGACTCAGACATGTGGATAGATACCCTTCGCCACACCTTGATTCTGAATTGACTCCTGCCTTCACAAGGAACAATTAACCATGGAATACACTGTAAAATGACAAAGAAGCAGGTTCTGAGGCAGAACACTTGCATAAAAACATGTAGTAAAATATCTCACCCACTCACAGGACTGATACCACCGCGGTGCACCATGGAACGCCAGCGGAAATCTTTCCTCCCGGTGGCCATCAAACCCTTCAACTCTACTACCACCCGCTGAGAGCTTGACTGCAGTGACCTGTGGTGCTGAGGTGGCTCCAGCCTCTGCTTCAAATCTATTCCTAGCTCCTCTTCCTCTCTGGACTAATGCCACTTACTGTTTTATATGAATACAGCACTTTCCAATACACACAGTATCTAGTTTAGTTTTAGTTTAAGTTGTGATTAGTTTATTACTTGTTTAGTAGTTGACACTTTACTCAACGCTTTAATACTTTACACACTCTACACACTTTAATTTTGTTTAGTCCTTGTTACTTGTTAATTTTATAGTGTTTTGTTACCTCGGTATCTTTCCTACTGTGAACTCTTGCAATCTGTAGCGCAATTTCCTCACGGAGAGCAATAAAGTATACAATCTTATCTATCTTATATACATCCGAAAGAGTATTTGCGGTGGCCTCTTTGTTCTTTGTGACTATCTCTCCGTCTGTCTGCATGACTGTGACCTCCATTGCCCCCTTACTCACGCCATGATGCCAGAGAGGTGGAACATCTCGGCCGACAGATAGGCCATGTAGCTGTAGACGAAGACAAAGAGCGGCTCGATGACACGTGTGTGCGAGGTGAAGCGTGATGTGAAGGCGGCCAGAATGCCGTAGATGGCGCCCACCAGGACACCACCCACCGCAACCACCAAGAAACAGATGATTCCCAGGACGCCGTCCATCACAGTCACTGTGCCAACACCAGAGTACTCTTCAAAAAGATGGTACAGCACCTAAGGGAGAGAGAGAAAGAGAGAGAACATGGGTGAAGGTTGTGTGGAAAAGGTTTGGTGAAAACAGAAATGAAATGGTTGTCGAGGAAGGATGGAGAGAAATAATATTGAGTGAGACATTTGGAAAAAGATACAGTACAATATGTTAAACACAACTGACTCAGCTATTGTGAATCAAAAAAGCCTGTGTTTCAAAGGGGGAACATGGAAAAAAGAAGTCATGATGGAACTTTATTGAAAACAGATTTTGGCCACACGAGGCACAAAAGCAGCCCAACTGTCACAGCAGATCCCGAATCCAAAACCAAAGGTCTGCCAGCCAATCACATTAGTACAGAGTCAAACGTAATGAAGTCTCAGCTTTGTATTGATCAATATTGCAAGGAAATGATCAAAAGTGCATCTTAGTGGTAAAAGGCAATGGATTGGTTATTTATTTATTTATAAGCTTATTTAGACAGACACTTTTAAAGAGGTTGCAGCAACAGCCGTTGAGTGTAGTTGCAGGGGTGGGGGGAGGGGTGGTGCCGTGGTGGTGCACTGTAATACAGTCACACACTTGGATGTTGAACAATAACACATAAGACATTGTTGCTCAACATCCTCTGAATGCTGAACACATCCTGAAACAGCCCTGGAGGGGAAAAAGATAATTAAAAAGTTGTATGCCTATCAGGTACTGCACTGCACAATTATTGTAACTTCTTCCTTACACCACATTGCTTCCAAGTGCCAAATAGATGGGAAGATACTTCACATTCAGAACCAGTCACATCTACCAGTCTAGTTCAGTGGATCAGAGTGTAAAGAAATGAATGCGATTTCATAGGCAAATGGAAGCCTGCCAATAGCCACAATGCACCTTTCTCCCTATTAAAATCACTCACCACAGTGACAGCGTCGTTGAGCAGTGACTCGCCGAACACCAGGATGTGCAGGAGCTCATTGATATGGATTTCTTCAAACACGGCCAGCACGGCCACGGGATCCACGGCCGAGACGATGGTACCAAACAGCAAGCAGGGCAGCAGCTCTAACTGGTTGAGGACAGATGGATTTGACGGCTGGATCTGGCACACAGCGTACAGCAGACCCCCGATGAAGAAGGCGTTCCACAGGGTGCCCACCACGGCGAACATCAGGATGGTGCCCAGGTTCTCCATGAAGGGACGGATGGGCAGGAAGTAGCCGGCGTCCAGGATGATGGGTGGCAGGAGGCAGAGGAAGAACAGCTGGGAATCCAGCACGGGGGGCACCTTCTCCCCGGCTAGCTTGATGAGCCCCCCCACCACCAGGCCTACCGCAATCAACAGGCAGCTCTCCGGCACGATGCCGGACAGGCGAGGGATCAGATGGAACCCTGGGAAGAGGGAAGGGAGAGATAGGATTAAAATCTTATGAAGTGTCAGGCCTAAATTATGTGTGTGTGTGTGTGTGTCAGATGACTCAGTCAGCACAAATAGGTACCACCCTACACTGCATTTCACAGTATTACAATGGTCATCAATCTAATAATTACTCCAAAAGTCTTGTGCCAGTCACGTTAGGTCCGGGGCTGCACACTTGGACCGTAGCGCACAGGCAAGTGTTTGGTTTGGTTGATAAGAGACAGGGTGTGTGCATTGTTCCCATCTATTAAGCACAGCAAAAGCTACCTGATTGTTATAATACTGGTGCTGTTTTTTCATGGGTTTCAGGCTAAAACTCATGAAAGACCAGTACCATTATAATAACAATTATCTGTGACATACCACACTTGAGTACCGGTGCCACAAACGCATCAAATTTCCGTTGCTATTTAACACTAAGTAGCCACTTTCATAGACTATGTAACAAATGCCAATAAAACCATTCAAGTGCCAGTGAGGAAAAGTGTGTGTTGTATGCTAGCATGTTCTTCTTTTTCATTTTGGCCTTTCAAGATAAAAGATAATTTCAACATTTTTTACCAAAATCAGTATTCTAAAAATGCCACGTTTGCAGGAAATGCATAGGGAAATACTTTAGATTTTCTCACATGCCAGTGCTTGCTTGCCCATTGTTCATATGCCTGTTTGTAGACATGTGCTGAAAGACAGACGTTGGCAAGACTGAGCACCAAGACAACTCTGGGCATGTCAGAGGATGTGACATCATTGGTCTTGTTAGGAAGTCTGCAGGGTCTTGGTGTGCCACATGGCAAACCTGCATGGTCTAGTGACTTGCTAAAGGAAATAATGTAAATGATATGCAAAGCATTCTTCTCTTCTTAGACACATTTTACCTTTAATTCGGTCCAAATGAAATGATTGAATGGAGTTATTACAGTCCTGCGCCTGCTAGAGACACTGGATTTTTTGCTTTTTATTGTCAGAGCACTTGATTTATTGATCACTATCGAGATGTACAGGGAAATTCAACAAATATAACAAAAAGTGCTTCTAAACAACATTACCTACCCTGCCTTTAAGCGGTGCTAGTGAAATGATAAGAAAATATTTCTACTTTGGCTGCTTGTTTACAAACTAATTACATTATTTCAGTCTGGCATAATTCAAATAAAGCTTCTGCAATTAGCTAGAATCGCCTAAGGCCGCATGGCTCACTTGTCACAACATAAGCAGCTCAGATAGAAGTCCTCAGAGACTGTGAGCTAAATTAATGCCTTCTCAAGCTGAAAGAGTAATGGCCTGACTAATGGATTTCAACAAAGGGGAAAATAAAAACGCTTTGCTCTAAAAAGCTGGCCTGTCCTGGGCATCTAAGATACCGTGTCCGCCACCATCCCATTACTCTTAAGCTAATGTGAAGTCTGACATGCAACCCTAAACACAGTAAAGACTGTTTATACACACGGCAGAGTGGAAGGACAACCTCAGTCTGAACATAAACAGCATGGAAGAGTGTATGAAGACTTCAAAGAGACAGGAGGGTTCATCCCACAGGGAGAAGTCCTTTCCCAACTATATTTACACTGCTGCGGCATGAGGCCATGTCACCTTCTAACTGGCACAGTGCCACTGACTTCACACTGCAGCATCAGTACTTGTATTGAGACACAGCACCAGGGACGGGGACTGGAGTGTGTGACTCACAGTCAAGTCAATTACAAATTTACTTTTGTGTGTGTGTGTGAGTGAGTGAGTGAGTGAGTGAGTGAGTGAGTGAGTGAGTGAGTGAGTGAGTGAGATTTTCATTGTTTTTGTGTGATTATGTAGACTTGTGGTGTGGATACATTAATTCTGCATACATTATCATTTTATTTAACTAATGCCTGATATATTAATAGCTAAATGAGCGCTGGCTGTACATTTGTTTGAAATATCCAATGTTGTGGTTTAATCCGAGACTTGACTCAGATTTGTAACCAAACACTTGAGATGCGACTGGACTTGCATTAGGTGACTTAATTCCTCAGGTTGTACATTATGTACCCAAAATGCTAAAGTTCTTTCTTTCATAGTCATTAGTCATTATCTAAAATCACTGCAAAGACAACCCTGTGTTCCCAAAGGGTCCTCCTGTTAAATGATGATGGAACAACTGGTGAAAGATCCGTATGGTTAACTGGAGTTGGAGCTGCCAAGAAAGCTCACATTCCATGGTATTCTATATATGGAGTTTTCATTGCCTATGATCCATGGAGCCTCGGCGAAGACCTTCATATCCACACTTCCCTCAGGGTCAATCTGAGTGTAGGAAGAGGGGTGGGTATTGCCACAGGTCAGGGTGAAGGGAGGTGATATATTGTTCATTTGTTGTCTTCAAGACAAGCATGGATGGTGCGATGGCAGCAGCAGCTCAGGCCTGCTCCCTTTTACCAAAGCTCACATAATGAGCATGCTGGAGCAGCCAATTAATATTCACTCAATAGCAGATCACACTGTTTGTTATGTAATGGCCATGGACACACACATGCTGGCAGTAGACGAGGATCACCATGGATAGGTGTGAAAAAGGTGTGGAGTGAAAAGAGCTGGAACAAGCCTTGATTTATGTAATACGCTAAGTCTTAACTGAATGTGAAAGGTTAGCACCGGAAATTCAAGTTCTCTCTGGGAACACATCTGAGGCAGGCAGAGGAGTGATGAGGGGGTGTGGCACTACTGTCTTAGCACACAAGTCCAACAAGTTATTCAAGGAACCTCTTTATTAAACTGTCTAAGGGGCCCTACTTCCTCCGCGAGATGCCAGATACTGAGTGCTCTTCTTCTATTTGAATGAACTTTATTAGAAAGCAGGCGCCACCCACAACTCCACAGAGGCTTACTCGCCATGTGGCTAACAAAGATGCTTTGATGACAACTGTTTGAAAAACAGCTAACTTTAACCCGGTGGGACTCTTCCCTTTCTCCTGAAAGCTTGGGGGCGTGAATTCCACAGCTTGTTCTGAGACTCAATCTCAAGCACAATGCCAAGGAGAAAGCATCCGTCTGTTTACTGCAGGCTTCAACGTCAAGGCTAAATTACTGCAGAGAAGTTCACAACATCTCAACCCCCTGCTAATATTATTACAGAATCAAGATGCTGTGATAGTCCACACGTACACAGATATTTTTGAAAACGGGGTTTTTCCTGTCACATGCACGGTTTCAAAAAAATCTCTGTCCAAATGAAAATGCAAAACCATAATTGAAGCGCTGTCAAGAGCATGCCAAACCAACAGGCAGCAATATAACCCTAACCCTGAAGGCATGTTGGCCTGAAAAAAACTATTACTGGTCAGCTTCCTGCAAAATGGCGTATCGAGGAAGGGGGGAATCATATGTGTGGACTAATAGTGAAGTGGAGTTATTCCTCAACATCACATTAGAATATAAAGTTAGCCAAACTCAGGAAAATGTGGACTGGGAGTCTTGCTAGTTCAAGTATTCACTATTTATCGGCGTTAAATAGTGTTTAATGAGTTAATGGCGCACACTCTGATGTCACAAACCAAAAACTCAACAATTGCCATGTGCAAGTTGAGGTCGTGATGTCAAGCGTTTCTAAAAGCTCAGTTTCACCGGTCTTCGCGAAGATTCAAAAACAGAGGTTTGAAAAATCTCCACTCTGGAATGAGTTAACCAAAAGGTCCTTTTTCAGTGACCTAGAAAAAGCTACGTATTCAAAAATACCCGTGTACGTGTGGACATGGTATAAATATAACTAGGAGCGGAGACGGCAACACCAGAGATCTCTATTCAGTGTGACACACAGCAGGTTACAGTGTACAGTACACCTCCAGTCAGATAATTATCTCTCATCTGACCAGAATAGATTACATGGACAGGATTTCCTTGGAAATGTCCGGCCAGAACAATGATTTGTATAAAACGTATTTCAGGAACTGTTTGAGTCACTCCATCCATTTCTTATTACAAGATGTATGGAAAGAATCAACTAAGACTGTCAGCTATTATCACACCTCACATTCAGCAGCGTTTCCATGGAACAGATCTGATGCTGAGGAGCTTGTTCAACCTGTTGCAGGCTGAAACAGGGCAGTGAAATAGAAAGAACAATTACTTCTATTAAGTCCTGAGAGGAAATTCAATTTTTTTACTCAGTTATTTTTATACACACACAGGCCCTGAAATACACACACACACACACACACACACACACACACATGCAAACACAGGATCTATATACATGCATTACTGGAGAGCTGTCTGAGTGATGGGGCTGCTGCATAACGGCGCCCCGGACAGCAGTACACGATACTTTAAAGCGTTATTGAATCCAAAGCAACAAAGCAAAGTCTGCTGCTAACAAGGCGCATTACATCTACCAATCAGATCTCGAGGGGACTGAGGAAATGTATAACGTATTCAGGGCATGAGAACCTATGTCTGCATTGCCATAATGTCACCGACACAGTGAATATAAACACCCTTTGTATAAGGCTGACAAAATATTGTGTGTATGGGCCATTGTTGGGGGAAAATGACTAGGTCAAGGATGACAGCAACTTACCACTATTATATGTCTAAGAATTGATAGCCTTATTGTGCATTTTATCATAATAACCATGTTTTTATATTAAGCTATATTAAGTGCATGGCAAAATGACATATAGAAAATGGGATATTTCTGTAAGCAAGTTGGATTCATCCTCATTTACAGCAACATCCTGGGGGAGTTGCAGTGTTAGGAGGTTACACAAACACATAACACCCACTCACAACTGAGAGCTCCCCCATAACACCACACTTTCCTATTAGCCACTTAACAGCTCGGGGTTGGTCTTGCCATGGGGGCAACCGAACTGGGAAAAGAATGTCTCATATCTCGCTTCCCCGACTTAACAGGCTACTGCTGATCATACATCACGACTTCCCTGAAAGGCAACAAGTGTAACTGAATCTAGTGAGTTAAGGGTAGCGTGGGAAAATAGCTTGGGGTATTACAAGTAGATATTGAGTCCCATGGTCCCTTATGGAAAGTGTTCTTCAGTGCCTGAGCCACAGTAATTTCTTTGGCTCCCAGACTCTCAACTCCTGAATCATGGGTCCATACCCCTGCAATGACCTGTCATTTAGAGCCCAGGCTGGCAATTGGAGAAAGTAAGGTTACGAAAATTGTGATAGCCTCTTTTTCTTTACTTTTTTTAAAGGTCTGTATGTCTAAAGCAGTCATTTTCTCTGCCATTTGCTGTAACTCTGCGAAACTGTTCAAAACTGCACACTTCTAAATTGTTAGAATGGAAGACAGCTTTACTAAATTATTTGCAAAGGAGGTCATTTACAAAAACAATCTTGAAGAAAGAAAAACTGGGCTAGTCCCCAAAATAAGGGTACATAGGTTATAAACGGATGGACTAAAGTGATTACTGCTTCTGCCTCGAGCTGTCACAGACTGAGCATTGGATCCAGGGTTGGAATTCTAAATGACCCATTATCAATCATGGGTGACCAGGAGGGACACGTGAAGACTGTGCACCCTGGCCAACCAGGGAGAGAATGAGTCATCACTGCCCCTGGACAAGGAACCCTTTCAGGATCGATACTGACCCTTCCAAACAGTTACTCTGAAAACGCTCGACACAACCCAAGACCCAACACCAAAAGCTCAGCTACTGAAAGGATTTGAAAAGACTTGGGCATAAAAGCACGGTTCACTCTGCTCAGGTTTAAAGGGTGTGCTTAGTTTGCATGACTTCTTTTAGAGAATGACCTGCCCTGTCCTCCTTTTCAGTTACTGTCAGTGGTCAGTGGAGGCTTTGCAACAGTGCCTGAAGCACCCAACCAGCTCAGTGGTGACAGCTCACACATTCTCAAAACTCTCCAGCATGACTCCAACCAAGACCTCCAGCCCTCCTGAACTGGAGAGCCATATCACGTAAGATAAGATGGTGAAAAGGGGGAGCAGTGATGTTGAAAGAAAATCTCATGTCTTGAGATTAGTGACAAGTGTGCCTTCAGTAAGCATGGTATTGATAAGCCATATCTACTGTAAATACTAAGTCCCTTCTGTTTTTTTTTCTTTTTCTATATCTCTGGATAACATTCCACTGAATAATCCTTCAATCATTATATCCATCCTTGAATTATGAGACCAGATGGGTCATTCTCATTCTGCTTGTCAATAATGGCAACGACTATATCCTTTCTGTGCTCCCCGTGAGAGCCTTTATGCAGCAAGGTCACTGAAAACCACCACTGGGTTAACAGCTCTTGTACTTCAGCATGTGTACCCTGTGTCAGCACAGCCTGGCTACTTCTGCACATCATCATCTCCAAAGCCAGGAACTGGGCCCTGTTGCCAGGTGACTAATGCTACAATGATGGCAACCAAAGGATGAAGCAAGCATAAAACATTATGGGAGAAAACGATTTCACAGCCTGTTTGTTGAGGTGGGTGATTGACAATATGAAGGCTGCCCCTTCTTTTGTATGTTTTCCCATGCAACACTTTAATCTGACTGACCAATTCAACAACCAAACATTTTGATGAGAGATGAAAACATTTATGCTAAATGACGCAGGCCTTGTTCCAGACAATCTGGTGACGCATAAAAGAGCCCCAGCTTTTCTCAATGAGTCTTTGTTTGATTGTTTGATCAGGTCATTGTGCTTCTTGAGTTGCTTATCTAAGACTTGTGTTTGTACAGATTATCACGAATGCCCTGCTAGTTTATTTTGGTGTTATATCTGCAAAGAAAGACTGCTGGTGCACAAGCGTGATTCTGCCCAAGGATACAGTAGGTTGGTTGAGGTTCAGTGGTAACACATACTGTTACACTAGTAATTCACCTAAGTTTAAGCTTGTACAAGCAGATGCTTGGTGTAAAATGAATAAGGATTATTTTGTTCCCGATGTATTTTGTTGTTTCTAAAATGAGAAAAAGAGCCAAAGCCACTGGTCGATCCATGAATCATTTCCAGACAGTAAACAGTCTCAATTGGAGAGAAACGGAAACAATTGGAGTTATGGATAATAGTCATGGGCTAAGCCCCTGCTTCTAAATGTTTTTGGCCTGTGACTTACAGTATGAGATTACTGCTCAGGACACCATCATGCAAGCACAGAGTTGTGTATTGTCAAAGAAATCAATATTTATTTCCCCGGTAAAGGCTATTTCCCTTGAATGACTAGCACAGGGACTGAATAATCTGATTATTTCACAAGGCAAAACATATTTATTGCTATGGTTAGAGGAATATGCATATATTTCTTTATTAAAATGTTTTTTCGTTAGTGCCTCGGGATCCCCAGGTCAGAGCTGGTTGATGTGACTAGAGACAGGGAGGTCTGAGGCCTTCTGCTGGAACGGCTGCCTGCGCAACCCGACCCCGGATAAGCAGACGAGAATGAGGACTTTATTTGAAGGGGTGTGCATAAGACTTAGACTTTGTTATGACAACTTGACATAAACCAAGACAACATAACCTGTCAATGTCTTATAATGGTCTCATGACAGCCAATGTCAAAACCAACCACATGACAGTTTAATGTAATGTTAACTAGGCCTGCTAGGCATGTTTATGACAGGTTATGTCTTGGTTAATGTCAAGTTGTCACAACAAAGACATTGACAGGTTATGTTGTCTTGGTTTATGTCAAGTTATGTCAAGACAATGCCCAAACAATGTCAACTTTGCATTAAAAATGACATAATTGACCGAATGACACTTAATGACAACAGTCATAAACATTCTTAAAGCTTCCGTCATGTTCATGACAGGTGTCATGTTATGACAGTGTAATGTCAGTCTTATGAACACCCCTTCAAATAAAGTGTTACCGTTGTTTCTGGACCCCAAACCCAAAACCATCACACAACTTCACAAACTAATGGATCCTGCCCCCCAGTGTGCTAGGCTATATTAAAACTAAAACCATTTAAGAACTGTGAACACCTTCAGAGATTCATGGTCTCAAGCCCAGGGTGTGGCATCTAATCTCTACCACATAGTCATTAGAGATTAAGGCCCCAACCACACGAGTGCGGATATATTTAGGATCGGCATACATTTCTGTCCGATTCAGCCTCCAAACCACACGAACTCTAGATTTTTCCCCAGATATCCGCACACATCTGAAACCGGATAAAGAAGTGGATAAATTGGAAAATATCCGATTCAGTGGATTGGTGTGGTTGATATTCTCCGCATATCTAAAAATCCAGTTACGTACGCACTGTTCGCGCATGACAGATAAAGCCCAAACAAAACAGCGTGGAGGCAACGTTACGTAGCTTCCGGACAACAAAATGAACGTCATCACGCTGCTACGTTTCATTGACCAATCAAGTAGCTTTATAATGAATATTCAATGAGCCACATCGGATCAGATCAGATTTTTGGATCTACGTGTGGGCAGAGATATTTGAGTGAATCCAATAGTGTGGTCAGAGATATTTATTTATCCGGAGTACTCAAATATCCAGATATTTAAATATCCACACTAGTGTGGTTGGGGCCCAAGCCTCAACACTGTATTGAGATGGTGTATCTTTCTGCAAAGGAGACACCCACCCAGAATTTT
>CABFOS010121603.1:0-14068 GCA_900660315.1 Diretmoides pauciradiatus
AGCCCAGACGTGAGATGGCTAACGTGACATCACACAACAACAAAGGAAGGGAGAAAAAAAAAAGATCGGCCTTAAAAATACAACGGATTGGCCGATCCCCGATCAGATCAAAAAGGCCCAGATCGGCCCTAATCCTGATCTCAAAGATTGGATCGGGACATCCCTAGTTATCGGATATCAGCCCAAATTTCAATATCATACATCCCTAATCCATATATCAATCAAAGTCTACTTGAATCACCATGATCCTGCCACAGAGATGAAAGACTGACAGGATCGCTGGGTCTCTCAACTAATGTCTTCAGAGGTTCGGACGTGGGATGATTAACATGGAGAAACGAGCGTGAGTTGTTCGCGTCAACTTTGTAAGCTTGGTGCACCACTACGTCACGTCACATAACACTGTGCTACTAACTGCTGCTTATCTGTGTTGCTGCTTCCTCCTTTCTAGTGGTAGACCGATTAATCGGGCCGGCCGATTAATTGGGCCGATTTCTGGCATTTTGAGATAATCGGCCGATTTCTGCGCTCACAAGGCCGATAAATAAAAATGTCTGGGTGTCCCCCGCCCCCATTCCTACTCCCGACGAGCCGGGGTCGTAAAACATTTATCAGATTTGTCAGATTTACATTTGCAACGTTGTATTATATGCAGCCAATACAGCCACTTGAATCTAATCCCTTATGGCAGTATTTAACTGAGCCAAGTGCAATATCTGCAGCAAATTAGTGTTAAATAAATGTTAATTTAAGTTCAGCAATTTTCTGTCTCATTTGTTATTAAATTGTTGGTTTTTATCAGATGCAAAAAAACAACAACATATCGGCATTATATATCGGCCATCGGCCGCTCTGTTCTCTACATATCGGCATCGGCCATTGAAAAACCCATATCGGTCGACCACTACTCCTTTCTATTTGCGTGCCTCTACAAGCCTCAAAGTATTTATGCTTGACTGTTTTATTTACAATTTCTGCCAAAACTTCGTCCTTCTGTGTTTCAAGACACTACTAACAAAACCATCTGAATGTGAATTCATCTGTTAGGCCAGGTGGAGATAATTAAAGGACTCTCTTGCCATTCGTTGCCTCACTGCTAAGACAACTTGAAGCTTTCATTGCAGTGCCTCTCCAATTTCTGAGCATGCCGTAAGCTTGGATCACCTTCCCGGTATGAACAACTTCTTTTTTTTTTCCATCTTTGATATAGTGTGATAACTCTCAGCCTGTTGTTATAGCAACGGGGACCTTGAGAACAGACCCGATTCTTTCCAAAGACTAATGGAAATGTGATTGTGACGGCGGAGAGGTGTGTTTCTTGTAATGGCTCGCGTTAGCAAAACAGTACCATAATTGGTGCTTTCAAAACAATCTTGTCTGAGCGTGATATATTTGAAGCCACGACAATCTCAATTGTTTGATCCTTACAAACCCGTAGACAATTGTCCCTTAACTCAAGGGACAAGGGCCCGGACTGATACCTTGCTCCACTGAAGACATCAGGGCTTATCAAAGTCTACGAGGCTCTAACTCACAATAGGAATTTTCTTCACATTCAACTTTGGCTCTGTGCGTTGTGGAGCTGAAGCCCCTGTTATGGAGAAGAGCTACTGCTTCCTAGGAGTCCAGGAGTCCTGGAGTGGAAAATCCTAAATCTGTCCAAGCCTGGTTAGTGAAAGCAGTGCCAGAGCTATGATTGAGATGCTCTGGGAAGAACTACCGTCAACTGGGAGAGGAAAGAATTTGACTTCTGGAAAGGCAGGTAGTGGATTCCTGGAAGAGCTCCATCCCAATCGGCAGCCAGTGCATATTTGAGCAATAGCAACACAAATGCACGTAGTCTATCATGCACAGGCGTCTATTACTGACACACACACACACACACACACACACACACACACACACACACACACACACACACACACACACACACACACACACACACAGAGAACTCGAAACACAGACACCAACATAAACATGTACACAACAGGCACAAATACATACGAGCATGCACTTACTCAGGGTCTCAGGGTGAAAGCAGAAAGGGATGTTTATCGCAGTGTACTGTTCCTAAGAGATGACTTCACTTCCATTAATTTTCACCCTGCGTTTCAGGTCAGCTGACCATGGAAAAATGAAAGAATTTCACTTTCCACTGTCTAAACCAGGCAGGGCCTCGACCCTCCCATTCTGCAGAGGGGAAAGCGTGACAATGGATGAGGGCAATTTAATGAAAAATGGCCCTGGCAATAGGCTGCCACTCGGTGTCACATGTGACACATGACAATTTCACTACACTTTCAACCGTGTTTGACTTGTAGAGCTCGGCTGTGGCCAGAGAAAATCTTTTGCATACATTTTTATTGACTAGATGAAGTTAGTGTTGATAAACTAAAAACTTGTGTGGCTTTTGATCAATGCATTTAAAACATTTGAGCATTTAATACTAATTTTTGGGGTTCAACCATCAGTTTGTCTAGTTTGTTTATCTGAACTATGATATGAATTAGGGATGCACGATATTGAAATTTTGGGCGATATCCAATAACCGATTATTTCCATGGTCATATCGACTGATACCAATACTGATTTTGCAATACCAGTTTCCACCAGTAGGGTTTACCTTCCACCTTACAGTAACTGTGATACTGGGTGCAGATGCAGACACTGCTTTGTTATGAGCTGATTTCTCTCCACACCACAGACATTTTCTCCTGTGTAGGTTAACAAGCTGTTTTTACACCAACGCATCAACGTGGTTGGCACGTAATTAATGTGTCATCATATCGGTGTGACATATCGGGAATAATTTTGATATCTGCCCGATACCGATACGATGACCGATCTATCGTGCATCCCTAATACCACTCACACATTTCCTTTATTTCTAAAGGAAATTAGACTCTTGCGGTTGTTGTTCATAACTTGGATGAGCTTTTTTAAACTGTAATTTAATAGAGCTTCCATTTATTGGGTTGACATTTCATATTGTTTCTCCTCCAGGCGATGGCCATTATCAATGGCTTCCTGTACGTGTTTGGAGGGACAACAGGTTACATCTACAGCACAGACCTGCACAGGTTGGACCTGACCACCAGGGAGTGGATCCACCTCAAGCCCAACAACCCCCCCCACGACCTGCCTGAGGAACGGTAGGGCGTCATGCATAAATGCCCTGCAGGATCAAACCATGCTAGGTTGTAAACCATGCTAGGAAGTGACGTGTTATGTGTGTGTGTGTGTGTGTGTCACAGTTACAGGCATGAAATAGCACACGATGGACAGAGGATCTACATTCTGGGAGGAGGAACTTCCTGGACATCCTACCCTCTGGACAAGGTACCATACCACTTCTCATTAGACTCACTGTGGGTAGAGTCACACAACACGTTTATCTAATCACCAATGTTGTGTGCCAGCAGCCGCATTTTCAAGATAATGTTCCGAGAAACACGAGCACCCCGATAGTCTTATTTTTTCATGACACTGTAACTGAAGCAATAGCTTGTCTAAATCTTTTCTTTGTCCTCCCTAGCACATCTCTAAGTGTATTGAGGTAAATGAAAGAGAAAACAAAATTTTATGGTAATTTGAAAAGTGACGTCATATTCATCAACTGCGTCTGGACTTAATCAAATGTCTATGTCTGTTACTATTAATTTCATCTTGTACACAAGACGAAGCAAAACACTCACCTAATGATGGTTTTCATTGATAGTAAATATAGTGATTTTAAATTTTTGGATTATTTTGTTTCTAGATACATGCTTACAATCTGGAGACCAACTCCTGGGAGGAGATTGCAACTAAACCTCATGATAAAATAGGTGTGTATGTTCTACCACAGGATCTGTTAAGCAAGTTCATGTTCTTCAGTGCAAACCGTTCTAAAACAGCAATGTTTTGACAGGGTATCCTGCTCCTAGGAGATGTCATAGCTGTGTGCAAATACGTAACGGTGAGAACTATTTCTTCTCTTTCTTTTATATACTTACGTCAACAACTGTATGTTTCTGACCATTTATATTCCTGTGTTTAGATGTGTTCATCTGTGGAGGCTACAACGGGGAGTTGATATTAGCCGATCTGTGGAAGATCAACCTGCAGTCGTTCCAGTGGAGTAAACTACCGGCGGTTATGCCTGAACCTGCCTACTTCCACTGTGCTGCTGTCACCCCAGTTAGTACAACACTGCACTTTAGGGTCACTCTCGCTCCTCATGTCTATGTATAGCCTGCAATAGCAATATTGCTGTGGCTGTTTTCATGCCAGTGGCAGTAATTCTCAGGGTGTAACAACTCAGAAAATGTGAATAGGGTGAAATGCAAAAAAAGGGTATTCCTAGTCATTGTGGCAGTTTTAGCACTGCTTTTTAATTTCAAAGGCATTTTCACAAACTTTCAAAGTTATGATACACGAGTTGCAAATTAGAGACACAGATACAAATAGAGATTTACAGATACAAAAATTAGAGACACAGATACGAATTACGAATACTTTTGAGTCTGTTTTATGCCCATATTTTTGTAGCTGTGGGAGATCTGCTGTAGCTAAGTACATTGCAAGGAAATAGTTAAAGTGACTCATATTTACAGAAGGCATTACATGTCAGGCTCAGGTGACTCTGCCATCCCATAATGTTAGACATGCAATGTTCAGTCTGCAGGTCTGTCTTAGTTACTTTATACACACTTCTGAAGTTAAATGTATATTATGCTCATGTTTCCATCACTCTCTCTTCTTCCCCTTACTCTCTCCCCAGGCCGGCTGCATGTACATCCATGGTGGCGTGGTGAACATCCATGAGAACAAGAGGACTGGCTCTCTGTTTAAGATCTGGCTGGCGGTGCCCAGCCTGCTGGAGCTGTGCTGGGAGAAGCTCCTGAAGGCGTTCCCCCACCTGGCCACCCTGCCCACCATGCAGCTACTCAACCTGGGCCTTACACAGGAACTCATTGAACGCTTGAAATAGACCGCACAGTGGAGGACAGACAGATGAATGGATGGGCTGGGATGGGACGGGACATCCGACAGAGCACAGGATTTATTTCGTGGAAAAATTCTCGGGGAAATACCCTGTCCTTCCCCTGCCTAAAGTAGCCCCGCCTTAAAACCAAAAACAATGGGATGCCTTTTTGTTGTTTTTGTTCTTGTTTGCACTTATGATTATAAAGAAAACAAATGTGGAATGTTTTGTGGATTTTACTCGAACCACCCCGCCACCATTATCTCCTATGACATGTTGCCTTTGCGTCAGCAAGGTGTGAATCTCCCCCTTCCCATCCTCCAAACGATGACTCTTGAAAACATTTTATTTTGCCATGTCATATTTGTAACAGACTCTTTCCTCGCCCATTTTTTTTATCAGCCTTCTTTACTACTTTTAAGAATGTTGTTTCAAAGGAAAACTGCATGTATATTTATTTGAAGGACTAAATCACTTTCTTTGTTTTTGTCATCAGAACTCTCGTCTTTACTTGGAGGCATTTCTTTTTCAACAGACGTACTATGAAGCTGGAATTAATTTAAAGCAAAGGTGATCAGACTGTTTATCAATCTAAAAAGTGGAGGGTTTAACCGCCAAACTTTAGGTTGATAACACTTGTCTCCTTTGTTCAGCTCTTCATGAATGTGTGAAGAAAAGTCAAATGCTGTTTTTGCCTGTTCCTGCACCACTACAGTGTGTTACAGCCTTATTGTCTGCTGGGGAATCTAGCGCAAAACAAAAGTCAAAGGAAGCTTGGTAACTTCAAAATGCATCAGATACTTTATTCAAAACAGTACAAGTAACTTTATTTTCATTCTGCGTGTTCTGGCAATTCTCATTTGTAAACCAAACCATACCATCACTGTGAATTTGGTGCTCTTATTACTTTAAAATGCTTTTATTCAAATAAAGTCTTATCTAGTTATGTTCAAACTTTTATTCCCTCTATTGATCAAATGGAAATGAATGCTTTAGCAATGGATGTGCTTTAGTAGCAGGCTTATACAAACACTTGTTTCTATAATGCAGTGCCTTTTCCAAACTTCTGATGTTGAAAAATGTAGGTGGTAAAAGATCTTGCATGTTTAAACACAATGTTCACTTTGGAAAGTATGTGTTTTCAAGTATTATGTTAAGATTAACAGTGAATGTTTTAACAACTTAACATTCTTAAATTCTGTTACTTTTTACTATGCTGCCATCAATGTACTGGCATCAAAATTGCAGTTTTGTATTTTAAGACTTTGCTTCTCTTGTCAGTCTGAGGGGCTAGACACTGGTGCGCTACGGGACAGGATTCAGCATCATAAGCCTGGGAACCTGGCTAGTGGTATTGCTGCAAAGATAAATCACAATTGCACTTTTACTTTTGGGATTTAAGCAATATAGTTTTACAGTCACAATGTGATCAATAGTTAATTTGACATTTAATTAAAGATATGACCAATGCCAAATATTGCACCTTGAACAAAGTGATTTTAATCTGGTATGAGTGTATGGGACCTTTGATTCAGGTCAGGATGAGATTTTGCCAATTTGATAGATGCTTCCCATGAATACATGAATTTGCCTCCACTTTGTTATCGTGCCCTTTTATGTTCTGCATAACTACTAGTTGCATGATACCATGACCCCTTTTTATATTCGAGTTGCCTCCAAGGACTTCAAATTTCTTTGTGACAAATGGTTTTAAGGCAACCAATAAAATGTTGACCTGTATATGTGAATGTGTTTGAGTTCAGTCAATAAAAGTGTACTGTAAATAGCTTTTGGTTTCACTTTTCTCCTTTTGCTTGTCTAATAACCTGGCAGGGCATATTATGTTATGACATTTTGAGACTGACATCATGAAATGTGTTGCATATAATGGATTATTGTTGTATTGCTTACTAATCTAAGTTACTAACACCCACTTTGAGAATGCTGGCTAGATGAATCTGATTATATTTGCATGCCATGTCTGTTAATTCAGCATAAATATGCTGAATATGCAGATAAGGTGAAGTCAGAAGCAACAACAGAAAACAGCAATCGATAACATTCACCCAAACACTTGATAAAAAAGTAGTGTTGGTAAGGAGAGTGGTCTTACTGTATATCACACACAAGTTTTATAAATTGATCCATTTATTACCACTATAAACCACCTATTACAACAATTCGTAACCATCTTTAGTTTAAAAACTTTTTTTCTACACAATACATAAGTACAAAAACAAATAGGGCAGATTGACATTACAATGCAAGTGCAAAACAAATGCTACCAATTGTTTTCTGGGACACACCCAGCAACAGCAATCACAACAATCCAGTATCAGGTTACATTCAGAAGAAACAAATAGTACACCTAGAGACAGATATTTCAGAACTTGGACCAATTTGATTGTCAAGTTTTGTGGTACAAATAATGTATAATGCACATCACTCAATAGGGGCCTCTGTCATAGCAAAGAATTATGGGGACTTTGTTTCCAACTTGGCAAGCAGATCAACAAGAGCGTGGTGAAGGTGCAAAGAAGTACAGGGCTAGGAGGATGAGGTACACCACCACGAGAGCAGTACCTGCAGACAAAACACAGTGGATTAGATATTACTATGTGGCTGATGTTTCTATGTGGCTGATGGGAAGTATCTACCATCTACAAAGTAAGGCCACAGATACAGGCCTTCTTTGCCTGTACATGCCTACATGCTCCTTTAAGGAATTGTTGAGCGAGAGAGAGGTACGGTAGGAAAGTAGCAGTAAAGTGGTCTAGATATAGTAATTGTACAGTAAGTTTCAGTTTGTCTCTAAATATATGCTGCAGCTCGTCAGGACCAAAGGAAAGTTCCCATGTCTTGCTTAGTTGCTTCCCAACTGCTGTGGAAAGTAAAGGGTGGTCTCTCTTTCTCAATGCATGAGGTTGTGCGCTGTCTGTCGGAGCGAGATCAAATGAATGGTTCGTAATTGATATGTTATCCGATAGCCTAATTTTTAAGTAATATCCATACTGGTTTAAATAAACAATTTGATAGTATTTCCCATCTTTGCTGAGCCCGTCCCAAATACAGGCCGGTTGAGTTCAGTGACTGATGTTTTCAGGGAGTGACGTTTGCTGTGGTGTAAACTCACTCCTTACCCTGAAAGTAGTCGCATTTCCCATCCATGAAGATGTAGTTGACCAGAATGACGCTGAAGATGCTGGCCCAAAGATGAATATCACTGAACACAAGCACGAACCCTACATCCTGGATAAGTCAGGATAGAAACAATTCCATTACACCAAAAAACTAAAATCTACACAAAAAAACACCTGCTTCACTGACTTGCCCTTTTAACTCACGTAGAAAGCGTTGAAGAGGATGAGCAGGGGGATTTGAATCATGCAGACCTGTACAGCTATACAACTGCCCACTTCAAGGCTGAAGACAAACATTAAGACAAGTCAAAATGTCATTAACACTCAACATTAACGCTTATTTCTGTGTATTGACCTTTGCATTAGCCTATGGGAACACTATTACACAGCATTTGTGTTCTCACTATATTTCCCATAGACTAATAAAATGGAATTTGACCATTTAATATTAACGCTACAATACCTCAGGCTGATATTGTTCTG
Organism: Diretmoides pauciradiatus; assembly: GCA_900660315.1. NCBI lineage: Eukaryota > Metazoa > Chordata > Actinopteri > Trachichthyiformes > Diretmidae > Diretmoides > Diretmoides pauciradiatus. Next base: position 8,590 of record CABFOS010121603.1, read on the forward strand.
CAGGGCAAACTGGATCCCGTTGACAATCTCAGGAAGCTCTGGCAACATGGCCAACACTGTGACACCGATGAAGTACTAGAGGAGAGGGGGACCGAGACGTCTTAATACACTGACAGAGAGACTATAGTGTCAAGTCCTGCAAATATGTTACGACTGAGCCGCTGAGAATCAGGTACGTTTTATTTATACTGTCAGGTGTAGTGGGGATACATCAATACAGAATTTCTCTTTATTCCTCTTGTTGCACACATCACATTTCTCTTCCCTGCTGTTTTTCATTTTAACTTGAAATGAAAGTTACCACGTTCCTTTATGTGCAAAGATGGCCCATGACACATTTCTAAAAATAAAAATAAAGTATTTTTCTTTCGTTTTGAAGAAGAGGCATTTTTAGAATACCTGAGAGATGGAGGAATGGGCCAGGATGGGCTGGATGTTTTCAGTGGTGAGGTCAGCGCAAGCCGCCATCAGCAGTGTGGCGACAATCAGCACCCCCAGAGCCCTCCACCGCGACCAATGGACGACAACATGGTGGCCTGTTGGTAAAAAAACACGCGCTCACAAAGAGGCACAGGCACAAATGTACAATGCACCTCACTGTCGGGAAAGCTTGTTCACATGCACCCAGTCACAAACATAATCTACCAAGTAAGCCCCAGTCTGGATTTTACCAGAAATGTACTGTGCTGTTATTCATTCGCATATGCATCCTCTCATTTGCATGCACACACACAGCAGACAAGCATGCACAAGCACAGAATGAGGTCCAACTCACCTCACTGCAAGGGTAAGGCTTTCCTTCATTCTCATGCATGCACAAAAAGGTTAACAAGCAAGCTTCAGGCAGAAACTCTGTTACATTTCTCGTTCCCACAGTTGTTCACTCTGGCATGCGTACAACTTAACCACACACACACCTGCTGTACCATGGATGGCAGCAATATTGGCATTAATGCACATGTGGTCTGCGAGTTGATTCCCAGTGGTAACCTCACCACCCTCTTGTGGGCACTGACCGTGTCCATGACCGCCGTGGCCATCGCTGATATGAATATCATAGATGTGGGAGTGGGTCTTCAGTGTGAATATGAGGCCGATCAGGTATGCAGCAGGCAGCAACACGCATATGGTGTACACCAGCGGCCTGGAGCAACACCACAAAGATCAATAAATAATTACTGAGACTGTTCTGTTCCTCCACTGCATTTTAACGAGCAGATTACTTTGGGAAAGTGCTGCAAAATAAGACAAATCTGATGTACTTACTCAATATGGGTCAGAATCAAACGCGGGTCAGCTTCACTCTGTTAGTAAAAAGGAAAAGATAGATTTTTGTTGTGCCTTAATGTGTCTTTTTGTATGTTGCATGAGCTTCTGCGTTTCCTTTTTTTGGCTTTTAACACCTTGCACCTAACAGTCGAAAAGTAGCTTTTAGCTAACACTGTCGCATTTACAGACATGTTTTTAATGTGTGCTGTCCATTAATGCAAACTGTCCCTGTACAAATAAAATCGTAAATAAATCAATCATACAGGTACTCACAGCCAAGGTTTATACATTAAATAAGGTTAAGACAGCAGCAATCTCTCAAACAAGTTTGGCAGCTGTGGGACTCACGATGTTTTAATGTATGGTGGGAACAATGTCCATACCAACATCAAAGGCGGTGGAGCAGACAGAAAGTGCAGCACACATGAAACACCATTGTTCTCGACTGCTGGTCTCCTGCCAGTCCATTGTGCCGTTTAAATCTACAAAACTGTAATAAAACGAGATTCTGAAACTAGCTGAAGGCCAGCGTTTAACAAACAGGGCTGCTGTGTTGCTTGCTCTCATCTGCAACACTGCTCAGAACGCACGCCGCCACTGGATTCATCATTCGGTGACAAGTTGTAAGTCACAGGGAAGTGAGGGGAAGCAGCTCACCATGTCGTAGTGACAGTCCTTGCAGGTGAAGGGTGTGCTGGAATTTCCTGGTCTGTTGCTGCAGCTCTCGCACACCAGATTACCGTAGGTCTTCGAGAAGAGGGTGGGAGCAAAAATGCCTGGGGACAATGTTACAGAATGTGGATAGGTGTAGGGCTTCAATCTACTGGTGGCGGCAATATGGTTTAGGTGTGTCGTACATACCTCCTATGGATATGAATAGCAAGGCTGAGCTCACCCCTGCTGATCGGCTGTTAAACCTCTGCTCCCTGTGCTTAATGCCTCCTATGATCATACAGATGCCCTGGGCAGAAAACAGATGGACACAGACTCACAGTCAACATGAGTGCATGTGTATGAGCATCGGTCTATCCTTTTCAGATGGTCAGAGGGGCAAGAGAGACAGAGGGACTATAAACACCCTAATGCGTTCACATGATATCGGAAGAAGAGGATGACCTCTCGTTGCTTGGTGCGTAAGTGTTCATGTGCTCAACTCATTGGAGCGCCCACATCCAAGAGGGGAGATTGCAAGGTCAATCATTATGTAGTGATCAATCTGGGAACCCAGAGGCTCAATCGGTCTGCAGCTGTCTAAGCCTCTGGGGTGGATGGCCACTAGTTTTGGGTTATCCGGTCTAGCCAGGATATCCGGATAACGACTTCCTCTTCCGGCTGCCGATCATTTAGTTTTTAGTTTTTCGGTCATTTGTTATATGAAAACTTTGCCATACCCTGTCGGCAAGCAAGCTAACACATCGCGTTTGTCAAGCAAATACGTTAAACAAAGAAATCGCACTGAAAAGCGGCCGGCGGCTGCCCGGTCCCCGGAAGAGGAAGTCGCTATTGGATCGTTTATTGTCCGATTGCTTTGTTCAAAGTATTTACTTGACAAACGCAATGTGTTAACTTGCTTGACGACAGGGTATGGCAAAGTTTGATATAAAAAATGACTGTAAAAGCTAAAAACGAAATGATCGGCAGCTGGAAGAGGAAGTCGTTCTTCGGATCCGCTGGCTGGACCGGATAACCCAGACACAGTGGGCGTTGAACTCAGAGTCTACTATCAGTATAGTAGACTCTGGGTTCCGAGATTGTGTAGTGATTAACAAAGTAAGTAAATGACCATAGAGGTCCACAGATCTGTGGCTTATTGAAGAAACTGGGTGTTATATTTAAAAAGTATTACTTTCAAGCCTATCCACTCATTTAAAAAGGATTTTATGACTTACCCTTAATATGATAAATGCAGCTTGTACCTGGATGGCATCTATACTAAACTTAGGATGTTCCCTGTTAATGTTGCAAGTTAAATGCTGTGTGTGTCCATCCGTCCTCAGACACTCACAGGTATGAACAGTATGCACCCCAGCAGGGTCCCGGTGAGGGCTGACTTGACAATCTCCTCGTAACACTTGCTGCCTGCATGGTGGCCCTGCAGCAGGGCCGTGATGTAGAAAGTCATCTCTGTGATGGAGCCGAAGGTTGCGTTCACCACCGCTCCCACTGCAAAGTTACACTGTGCCGAAATGCTGGGAAATACGCACGCCATCAATTCAACAACCAAAAACATACCACAGCGGTACAGACTTCTGCCCAGCTGCAGTTTTCGGGTCACATCTTCCAGTAGTTTCAAAGTGGAAGCATCGCAAAACAATTTCCAAGACAACAATGATACAGATTAGAATTCAGCCTTACTGCCGTCATTTCAACTTGCATGCATATCCACGTAAATCTAAGAAAGGACCAACGAATACTGCACATTCTCCATTCAGCTGCCTTTACCTGGCAATGCCCATGCCAATATAATAGGAGAGGGGGATGATGCAAGAGATGGCTAGGGCAAACTTGGCCTCCACACTGAAGTAACGGTTGTTTCCGTCTGTATAGCCAACGATCAGTGTGACAAACACCAAAGGAAGCAGGTCTGTAGGGAGCAGAGATTAAGGACAACAGCAATCCAATGGACAAACTTATTAATAAGAATATGACAAGCCACAAAGTACACAATGACAGAAATGGATAGCTTGTTCCAAAACAAAATATTACTCATGCAGCATGACTCAATGGCTTCAGCTCTCCTGTTCTACTTTTGAGGACCCAGACTAATGGGTCTATGGGGATTGCCTGACTCCTGCTGGTCTTTGTAGGTGGTGCAGCTGGTCGCACACTTGTTGCTCAAACTACTGTAGAGACGTGTAGGAACAAGAGGTAATAAGCTAGATAAGAGATATTTTCCATTTCTGTTGAACCCATTAATTTCCCTATGACTCTACCATGATTCATTGTACGAGTACTTTAGTGCAATGCATTCCTAGTGAGCCTAACAGATGGGAGCTTTTTCCCTTTAAAGCGTGTTGCTTTCATACAAGCCACTGACGTCCTTAAGGATACTGAGAGCAAAGATGTTGACTCCCTGGACAGTATATTTGTAGTAATACATGTTGAAGGCGCGGTAACAGCATAGGAGAACCTTGGTCTCACAGCCATGGTTCTGCAAAAGAACAAAAAGCACTCCCCTCAGGTTACAAATTCACATATCTTAATGAAAACAGCTTTACTAAATAAGGTTTATGTAACGGAACAGCAAACAGACTGGCTTCTTATTAGACAGTTTGCCACAGGCTGCAACAGTCAACTAGAGAGCTATCAACGACCAGAGCAGCTGAGGTAGTGCAGAGACAGTACTTTAGATTGCACACTACATTAGTCACCTACATTGACTTGAAAACTGAATTGACAACTTTAGGGTTGGTGGTTTGACACAGTGCGACCACTACCGTGCACCTTTTCCAGTTTCCGGATCTGAATGTCCTCTGGTGCCATGAGGAGGATGGAGCCCAGTGTGCGAGCGTTCATTTTGGCCACAGGGATGGTGAAGACCAGGAGCCAAGAGATGACACAGGCCAGGGAGTGGACCACAGCCAGGAAAGGGTAGCCCAGAAGCAGCCACACGTAGGTGCTGAAGCGACACTGCAAGGAAAGACAGGGACAGCAGCCATACAACAAACCAAACAGAGAGGAGTTTTGAGAGGGTGAGGGTTGAGACAGTCAAACTCTGTCTGTGCTTGGTGTGAAGATTCAGTGCTTAACCCATGTTGAGAATACACCTCGTTAGCTCATCTTGACAAATGTCACCAAAGGAGAACGACTGATGGTGGTGGTTGTACAAGGAAGTTGAAAGCCCTTCGACTCAGACAACAGATGATTCAAGAAAACACACTTGCTGTGGGTCTGTCCTGAACGGTAGTGACAGACAGCCGGTCCATCCGTGTGAATTGTCTCCTACACAGGATGGACCAGATCAGCATACTGTAATGTTCCTGGTTCATGTGTGAAACGTTTAATAAGTAGTCAAATTTAGTTTGTTGTTCCTGCAACAGTCGTCAATATGTGGCATTATACGCTTGCACCAGCGCCACCAAGATGGATTCCATAACATTTTATTGTTCTAAGTGAATGTAGTGATTGTGATTTCCTCACCCAGTGGGAGGTTCGTTTTGACAGGGGTGGTGGGACAGGGATCTCGATGGGGACAGGTGACGACACCAGG
>CABFOS010121605.1:0-14372 GCA_900660315.1 Diretmoides pauciradiatus
CAACATATTTTTGTACCTTTTCTTGAACTGGTTGATATTTGGACTTTGCTTGAGTTCCTCACTTTGTTTATTCCATATCTTGACACCGGTAATCGATATACAGAAACTTTTCATCCTTGTTCTTATGCTTAAGATTGTGAAGTTACCTTCCCCTCTTAAGTAATAACCGCCCTCCCGATTCCTAAATAAATGTTGTATATTCCCTGGTAATTGTCTGTTTTTTTGCCTTATACATTATGATTGCTGTTTGATATGCTACAATGTCAGTAAATTTCAGCAGGTTTGACTGCATAAATAGTGGATATGTGTGTTCCAGATAGGTGACCTTGTGAATAGTCCTTATTGCTCTTTTCTGCAAGATAAGTGACTGTAATGATGTTTTATAATTATTTCCCCAAACCTCAGCACAATAGTGTAAATATGGCAAAACCAGTGAACAATAAAGTGTGCGAAGTGAATTGTGATCCAATACTTGTTTTGCTTTGTATATGACAGCATATTATCATATGGACAATGAAATACAGAAATGGATGCATACATAAATTAATAAACTGAGAAATGAATAAATACATACAAAATTAAGGAAATAAAAATATATAATTAGGGGAACAACATACAGGCCAAATATATGTCAGATTTTATTTTATTTTGTATTTTTTGACGTGTGCATTATTGGTTTTTAATTATTTTTCTTAAGAGGAGTATTTAAGTGGGTTCTGGCGTCCCATAATCATCAAAACTACAGATCCACACTAACATGTCCCTACATTTAGGCTTATTCCTAGTGTACAACATTGCCTAATAATCTTGCCAGTTTTGCTACTGGGACTTTTATTTTGAAATGCACGTGTATTTGAAACCGGAAGTCCGGATTTAAACGCCACTGCCGAAGTACCTGAAGTCCCATTTCCTCGGCAGAAGTCCCGTTTCTCTACGCTAGCTGTTTAAGTTAGCTTACATTACTCCTCAAAACACATGTAAAGCTTTACCTGGGGGAGTTAGTAACCTGCCTCCTGTGCAGATGCCACGTTTGGAAAAGACACATGGCAGAGAAACAAAAAGGTAAGACCAGGTTAACTTCTGCTAACCCTGCATGGAAACACAACTATCACACATAACGAGGTGGTCTGCTATGTTATTCCTCTGGTCATTTAACCTGTGCTTTTCTAAGAGTTGGGTTGATGCATAATGTTCATTTTCATTAATTTCATTTCATCAACAGTAGCACAAGTGGCTCAGAAGTTGAAATATTCCAACATTACAGACTCACACTATTAAAAATATTAATCAGCAGTTCAAGTATTGTACCCTACAGTTTCTCTCTCCCTGTCTCTTAACTCAGACCAAAATTAGACTGGAAGTTTGTGCAGAGGTTCTGCAGCATCCAGAAGGTCCTGTTTCCATCATGGACAAGTCAAAACGCGTTGATGTTTGCAACACTGCTTTGCATCACTCTGACAGGTAACTGCTAAAATACCAAACCTTAGTATTATATTTGTGCAACTTGTGCAGTATGATAGCCAAAAGACAAAATCATCTGTCACGATCAAATCACATCAGCTAACAAATGTCATGAGTGGATAGATGATTAAACTGAGACACATCCATAGTGTACATGTGTAGATAACAGTTCCCTCTGTAGGAAGACCACACTTCAGGCTGCAGCATCACATACTGTGTGTTATCGTCTCCTTACAAGTCAGTTTATGAGTTGTCTCCTAAAAAAAATGCACAGACAAATCTTTTTTTCCTGTCATCAGAGCAGCTGATCATTTACCAAGTGGGAGTCCTTCCGAGTCAGTTCTACAAGGTGTTGGCTGACAAAGATTACACAGGCTTCAAGAATCTGGTGGGCCTGGCTGCGGTGCTCATACTGCTCAACTCCACAGTAAGTTGATGTAGCCGTGGAAGATGCACGGCCAAACGGGTAAAGTTGACTTACTACCCTCTCATTCTTTTGGCACCAATCAATTTAACTAGTTGCTTTTGTCATGTTTGAGTCCAATCATCTATTCTTCATGTAGCATCTTCCAACAGACACGTATGGATGTGTACCCAACAAAACCCCAACTTCAGAAATAATTACAGTTGCATCCAGGGCTGGGCGATAACCAGATTTATTACCGTTTCGTCATTTCAATTATCATATCACGACAATTTCACATTATCCCAGATTTCGGTAATTTGGTAAACATTGCTGCATGGAGGAGATTTGCCAGTTGTACGCCGGTGGTGCACAAGTGGGCCTATTTTACATTAATTTGATGTCAAACTCCACCCAGCCGATAACACCACAGTGTTTGGAAACGTTACAAATCAAGTCCGCCACATACTTTTTCCCCTGCCACAACAGGACACAGTAACACAACCAATCACAGCCATCACTTCTCTGTCACTCATCACAACAGCACCAGATTCAGTAGTGCAGTGACCGACGTTGAGCAACAAGTATTAGATAGATAGATAGATAGAATATAGATAGATAGTATAGATAGATAGAATATAAATAGATAGTATAGATAGATAGAATATAGATAGATAGTATTCGTTAGTAAGATGATGAACCAACTCCGAGTCTAGTGCCTAAGAAAGGCATCAAGTCTAAGAATTTAAGATGTGAGCAAATATGTTTGGTTTTTGTTTTATTGCACTTTATTGATTAACCTTTGTTAATTCAGGACTTTTAGTTTACTATGCAATGTGCCCTTTATACTTGACCCTGAATGTTAAATAAATATGTTTGTGATTAATAATATGCCCTGTTTTTCATTATGCATATTATTGTTGCATTATTGTTGTCAAGGTATTGGTCAAAATTATCGTGATAATTGTTTTCGGCCATATCGCATCATGAGACTATTATCTGTATTTTACAGCATGACATCATATTTGCCTTTGGATTTGCTGACAGTGGCTCCATTAAGATGTCACACTCTGACCTGTTTATTATACAGCCTCATTTCAAAGGACACGTCTTGAAATTGGAAATTCTCAGAAAGTAGTTTGATAGACACCATATTAGACCTCATGGTCTTTCAAATGAGCCTTAGGTTTCACAGAGGTGATAATGCAGCTACACCTTTGTGTCTCTCTCTCACTCTTTCTTTCTAATATACTTGTTTCCGCCCTTCCCCCCCCTCTCTCTCTGTTGTGTCTCCCCCACTCCTCCTCTCCCTCTCCCAGTTGAAAAGTTGCGACCAGTACATATGCAGCCAGATGTATGTTAGCTGGAGGCAGACGCTCACCGAGAGCCTCCACGCTGCCTACTTCCAAGGCAGAGTCTATTACACACTCAATGTACTCAGAGAGGACGTAGATAACCCGTAAGCCCGACGTTCTGACACATTATCTACACAGGGTTTGCTTTTTTGCTGTATGGTGTACTATGTCTAATCTAATGCTTGTTTAAAAAAAATAAAAATAAATCAAATTTCATCCAACAGTTACAAGTATACCAATACAAAACTGTACATACGGACGGATGTTTATCCAGAGTCGAATGTGAAAATGTACCATATTGAGATATTTGACATTCTACAGTGGTATTAGAAAATGTGGTCATTCAAATGTAAAACCTGATGATACAGTTTAATCAATTAATTATGGTGTTTTGTTTTTATTTGCGCTTGTTCCCGCTCGATTTCCAGAGACCAGCGAATCAGTCAGGACGCAGAAAGGTTGTGCAAGCAGATGAGCACCATGGCCAGTCGTCTGATCGTTTCACCATTCACCCTGACTTACTACACCTACCACTGCTTTCACAGGTCAGCTTGTAGCACAACACCCACACATTAGCGTTTCTGCACACACTTGTCAAGATGGATGGTGTTCTATTAAGTCAAGTGTTAAATTCTTAGTCACATGTACTGGATTGTGAAAGGCAGATGTACGTGAAAGAGAGAAAACATCCTTTCTTTTCTGATCCAGTTGGCATTGGAGAACTAACCCAAATAGATTATTTCTCAACAAGTGACTGTTACAAAGTGTAGCAATGTATTAGGATGAGGATGTCTCCAGCTGTGATCCGTGTCTCTGACTTTAGTTTTGCAAAGCATTCAACTTTCATCACATATAATGATTTTAGTGCGAAGCAGTCCATCCCTAATCATTGACTTTAGCAGTATCAAGCATAGTAGACAGATAAGAGCGACATGAAGTGGGAGAAAGATGCATAAAAAGAGTGGAGACACAAACCCCTACAGTTAGAACATCTGGTGTAACCAAGTGTACTGGTCCACTCCAACATGAGTCACCTACACAGTGTTATTAGTGGTTTGAGAACGGCTGCACTAACTACAATTCCAGATGGTATGAAATTTCTTTGGTTTTTCTTCTTCTAATCACGTCACCTCAATCTGCTTCTCTCTGTTGCAGCACTGGTTGGATTGGTCCTGTGAGTATCTTTGGCTACTTTGTGATCGGGACCATTGCCAACAAAATTCTTATGGGGCCTATTGTAGCAACTCTGTTTGAGCAAGAGAAACTGGAGGGAGACTTCAGGTAAATTCAATATATGTGTCATGGTGTAACAAGTAATAAATACACAACGTTGTTAAAGGAAGAATTTGTGCCGGCATAACAAGCAAAGCTGGATTGTCTCAAACGATCACTCGACTCATATTGTCAATCAGGAAACTAAACTAGACAGAAGAAGTTTCAAAATGCAGACGTTTGCATTTAGTGTCTGAACTTTAACAGTCATATAGTTAGTGATATTGTGTCAGTGTTATTGGACGCATTATCCTTCTAAAGTTTATTGTCATGGAAACCAGTTGTTTAAAGAGGAAGTTATTGATGTAGACTTTGGCCCAATGCCTTTTGGCTGTGAGGAAATCTCACTGGATGTGTGTCAGCTGATCCTTAAGAGGAATTCTAATGGTGTGTTGTTGTGACATGTTGAACTGGTGACAGTTTTCAGTGGTGGGGAGACAATTATGTTGGAAGAAAATTGATTGTTTTTCAGTCTTTTATTGCCTTGTGTGGATTAAAAGAAAGTGAAAACGTATTTTCACAAAAAAGGTGTTTTTGTATCTCCAGATTCAAGCACATGCAGATCCGAGTCAACGCAGAGTCTGCAGCTTTTTACAGGTTAGGCACATGCCCATAATTTACAATCCTCGGTCAACTTGACTTGTTATCATTTGCTTTATCCTGCCAGGTGACAGGGAGGTAGGGTTTGCCACATAAGATAACACAAAGAATGACAACGCTTTGACAATCACATGGAAGTAACATTTTGTTCATACCTGACACTATCTGAATTGTCCTGCTTTGGCAAACCCCACCTAACTCCTGCTCCAACAGGCTTAAACAAATACAATTTCACCATTTGATAATATATTGTTCCAAATAAATGGTTTACGGTAGCAGTCTGTGCAGCTTTGTCCTCATACAACCCCATCTATACATGTTTATATGGCTTATGCCTGTCTGTGTTTGTAGAGCTGGTAAAGTGGAGCACATAAGGACTGACCGAAGATTGCAGACTCTATTGTATACTCAAAGGAGCCTGATGAACAAGGAGCTTTGGCTTTATAGTAAGACCATCCTACACACACGCACGCATGTATGTTTGACAGTGGGTGCATCTGTTAAACTTCTACAACTAGCCTCTAACTAACCTGTCCTCTTTCAGTTGGGGTGAACACCTTCGATTACCTGGGAGGTTTCCTCAGCTACATCATCATTGCCATCCCCATTTTCACTGGTGTCTACGACGGTCTCAGCCCTGGCGAGCTCAGTGCACTCATCAGTAAGGTAGGTATCTATCCAGTTTCATGGTTTTTTACAATGGGTGGAGAAAATCTACAGCTCCCTTGAAAAGCAAAGAATAAAACATCCAGTTCTGTCTGAAATATGCAAAAACACCATGTGGATCAGAGCTGCTGTTATTTAAGCCAAAAATGCCTCCACCAGTACCTGTCTTTGACCAGCAGGTGGAAGCAAAGCCCATTTATCCTGAAAAACCCAATCAACTCATTGAGCTTCATAACTGTTTGGTGTAGACGATCATAACAAAGTATTACCGTCACAAACTAACACACGATGGATGCCAAATGCTAGCTGTCCTTTCCCTTTCTGTTCAAATACTTTTCACATTCTTTAAATTCCTGGTTCCATGGTTCTCCCTTTCGTATACAGAATGCCTTTGTGTGCATCTACCTGATAAATGGATTCACACAGCTAATTGACCTATCAACCACTCTGTCAGATGTGGCTGGATACACCCACAGGTATCACACAACATATCATCACTATCAAGTCACCTCCTTGAGGACAGATTACTATAATAGCGTTAGTGTCGATCAGCCACCTTTTCAGTTCATGAATTTGTGTGTGTGTTGTGGTCAGGATTGGGGAGCTGAGGGAGGTGATGGATGATATCCTGCGTAAGCAGTGTGACTATGACCCGGCATCAGGGGAAAGCTACAACTTTGACAGGTAGGACTGTGTTTGTCTTGAATTGGTCACGTGCAGCCAGGGGTTAGTTAGATCAGATCAAATTTAAATGATTCCCATGGGTTATCACAGTGGCAGTGAATAGGATATAGATATAGACTACAGCTGAACATATCAAATAAAGTTATAGTGAATTAACTGCATTGGTACTACTTGTATCAAAGCTTTTCAACCTCCGTCCTTCTGTTATTTCCTCCCTCCGCACAGTGACTTCAACGTCCATGCCGGCCCTGCGGACACAGCCTTCATCCTGGACCGGCTGTCCTACAAGTCTCCCTACTCAGACCAGCTACTGGTGCAGGACCTTAGTCTGAGGATCAGCCAGGGAACCCATCTACTGGTAGTGGGGAACACAGGCACTGGCAAGACCTCACTGCTGAGGGTCCTAAACCGGCTCTGGGAGGCCGACAGTGGTGAGGGAGCAGGGAGATGAGTGAGAGCGTATTAGGGAAGAGGGAAGGTTGAAGGATTAAATTTGATTGAGCGATTTAGTGCACGTCTGGCAAGACAACATATATGAAAAGATCTGAGGTCCTTTCCTGGCCAGGATAGTAATAGTGATCCTTGACTGTAAACGTGTATGTGCCTTGCAAATCAGTATTCAACATTATATCATTCATGTTTCAAGTTTTACGTATGAAAACACTCATTTCTGGCAATGTGTAAGGTATGTGTTATTTATTTTCCCTTTCTGTAATTCTCTTCTGTATGTATTTTGTTTTGTATAGGTATTTTTATGAGGTGTGGTGGGGAAGGGGCTTATGGGTCAGAAAGCCCTGTTTTTGTTTTATTTGTTGGCTTTTTCTACACTGCAAAAAATATGGCCAAATAAAATAGTGCACAAAAGTAAAGCGATGCAAAAAATGAGTGATCTGTAATTTCCCCACATATAAGCAGCTTCATGTGTATACTGTTTTTCCCCCCCTCTTCCTCAGGTTTTGTCCAGATGACCACGTGCTTTGGACCCAGAGGGATTCTCTTCCTGCCCCAGAAGCCGTACCTGACAGATGGCACACTCCGCGAACAGGTCGCTGTCTCGCACAAAAACTAGTTCCCCTTTAAAAGTAGTTGGGGTTAGCTAACCCTTGGTTCCATTGCAAACTGCCTCAAGCCTTTCAAAACTAAGTATATAGTGTTTTTCTCAGTATTCACCACTTTGTATATTTGACATTTGTTATCAAAGTCAAGAAAGAAGAATTCAGAAATTGGATTTACTGGAAGTTTTCTCTTTTCAACAGGTGATCTACCCCTTGAAGGATATTTACCCTGCATCAGGTATTATATTGGTATACTGCAGTCATTCTCTGCACAGTATTAAACTGTTGAATATAATAATAAATTGTATGTCAGAAGCTGTAGCTATTGCACAGGTGATGTCTGTTTAATGTGTACTTGCTAATTTGCGTTGTGCAGCCTTGTATAATAACCAAACCACCCGTAATTTGCTCAGTCGTCTGCATAATGTGCGTTTCCTTTTCAGGGTCGGTGGATGATGAAAGAATTCTACAATTTCTGGAACTAGCGGGGGTGGTGAGTGAATTTATACTACTATTTTTAATGTGTCAGCATCAGCAAAATATCTACTATGGAAGCTACGTTAACCTATTTGTATTCTTGAACATGAATCGATCCTGAACTGAACCCGATCGCTGTCCAGTCCAGTCTCCTGAAGCGGACAGGCGGGTTGGATGAAAAGGTGGACTGGAACTGGTAAGAGGAGAAGCAAGAAGAAACTGTAAATGTGTTTGCAGTATGTTTGTACAGACTAGAAAAAAATAACTTACTTACTTCATAAAGTAATTGTGCACTAAAAGACAAATTCAGGTCACACTTCACCCTCTCATGCCTGTAGTCTCAAACGTGTGAGGGTACACAGCAATTGAGATCTAGTTAATAAATAATAAGTACTGTAAAAGTTCAATTTTCATGGGATATACAGAATCTGAACCTGTATTTATTTACTTTCTGCAGGTATGACGTCCTGTCTCCAGGCGAGATGCAGCGTCTCTGCTTTGCTCGCCTCTTCTACCTGCAGCCCAAATATGCAGGTCTGTTCTCCCGGATCTCTGTTCTGCATTTATTGTACTAGGTGATAAAACGATGCCAGTTATTGACTGAGCTCAGTCGTCCTGTCGAAGGAGCCGGGACTGCCCACCGCTTGTAAATGCACATTTTAATTGAACTTTAGATCTAAAGCATCGATGTCCTCAGTGTTAAAGGGGATTTTCTGATGCGTTTCTCCCCAGTGTTGGATGAGGCCACCAGTGCTCTGACGGAGGAGGCGGAGGCGCAGCTCTACCGAGCCTGTAAACAGTTCGGCATGACCTTGGTCAGTCTGGGACACCGTAGCAGCCTGGAGAAGGTACAGTAGCTTGAACACGCATGCATCATGGAGCTGAAGAACCCTGCTTCAGTTTGGGTCCAGCATTAGATTAGAACATTAATGTGGGATCCAGTGTTAAGATACTGCCTCAGTCTTATTACTGTACACTGGTAATAACGAGTTTGTTTCTCTGTCTCTAACAGTACCATGATGTCCAGTTGAAGCTGTGCGGAGAGGGCCGATGGGAGCTATCCAAGCTAAAAGGGGGGAGCGGTAGCCTGAATCTCAGAGAAGGGAGCATGTGATTGGAGGGTCACTGCTCTGAACCCCTGGATGTGACTGACAAACTCTGCATGTGAGGTGAACAAGAAACACTCCTGTTCCTCAACAAGAAACACTCCTGTTCCTCAACAAGGAGTGTGGAGGTGCTCTTGAGGACTTAATCCACAACCACTCCACTGGAGGTGCTTAGTCACCAACAGTAGCCGGTTTCTGTTTATGGCTTTGGATTAGGTTTGTTGCTTGGGAAACTGAACCACTCAGAAAAGAGACTGGACGCATTACTCAGTCAAATATAGTTGTTGTTGTTTTTTATATTATGTGCCTTTAGATGATATTAAAATGGTTTATTACATGTTGTTCACAATCATATGTTGAATATCAGAATATATCTCAATTTTGTAATAAAACACATTCCTCAGCTCTTTGTTAGTGATATCAGGAGCAGGGCAAATGAATATGCACATACAGTTTTAAGTCTGATTCCATAACATTTTCATTTGTACAATAAAGAAAAGCCTTCAACACCGAGTTGATACCTTCTTGATACAACGGCACATACTTCATCTTCAGAAACCTTTGTCTGGTTGAGTGGAATGGACAGATAATTTGCTCATGTTTCAAACACATCATCGTTGCGGCTGCTCTTCACCACAGAGATCCCGGTGACCTTGGATGACCTCCTGAACTGCAGCGGGGTCGTCCAAGGTGCTGAGGTCACCCAACCCGTCCAAGTCGCGCTCCACCACCTTCCGTAGCACCCGACGCATTATCTTGCCTGAGCGTGTCTTTGGCAGACGCCGGACAAACTACGAAATTGCAAATAAGTGTTAAGTTAGTAAAATGTTAGATGTAACTGGGTAAAGGTTTTGCCATTGTCAGTCAATAGAACAAAGATGAATGAGTCAAGTAATGAAAAGAACTGTACAGGGTGACTCCGTTTAACAGATGGTAAGAAGGACTCAAGATGTTTAGAGACCAGCAGAATCCCTTTGCTTTACCCAATTTATTACATTAGAGATAGAAGACATGTTTGTAGTGTTTCCAGGCCATTTGCCCACTGGCTATACAAAGGAAGACTTTTATCCAATAGATGTTACATGTGATGGGCTGTTGGGTACAAACCCTGTCGCATGTCAACAGAAATTATAAGCAATATGTAGCTCTTGGTTGATGATGGAGTGTAGTTTTATCTAATCTCTAAATCTCTAAGTGCAAATAACCTTCCAGTGCAGCAGATAGTAGAGAGGCATTCAAATACAAGCAGGGGGGGTTGACTTCTGTGTTTAGCGTGGGGTTGTTGTGAAAGAATGTCTGTACTGTACCTGGATGAAGTCAGGACAGGCGTACTTGGCGATGCTTTTGGACACCATGTCCCTCAGCTGCCGGGTCAGATCAGCCTCTTGGACTTCCACTATCTTCTTTAGCACCACAAAGGCATACACACCTAGAATAGCAAAGAGAGAACTGTCTTCACCCACATGAACAATCTGTAATAAATAAGTCATCTGAATCTGATGTTAGTTATTATAATGGCCCATTTCACAATCAGTGATAAACCATCTACACACACCGGCAGTAGGAGATTTGTACTCTGCTGATTTTGTGATGAACTGAAGGACAGATATGATTTCATCACAGTGGACTCACAAATCTGAGAAACACAATTTTGACTGGATGGTACCTTTAAAGGTTTCCTACTTACCTTGTCCTTTGATGTCATGAGCGTAGCCTATGACGGCAGACTCAGCCACCCAAGGGCATTGGTTCTGGGACAGAGGGCAAAATGAGGATCAGCTGAACACTTTATGAGAAAGGGCTCAACTGGAGGTTTCGCCAAAACTGGTAGAATGAGTTCCACAGTGTACAGAATGTAAGAGAAAAACAGGGTTAAAGTTTAACACATTGGGGAAATAAATTAAAAATGTACTCTTGATTAAGTTAAAATTTAATTTAATTAAAATTAAAAGTTTCTTACTATATTTTTGATTTGATTTATTTATTTAGCTAGATGAAATGTTATTTAAATCAAAACTGCTTTCATATATGAATCTATATTTAGAAGTTTTGTTTACCCTTTAAAACAAAAGCCGTGAAAGCTGGATAACTGAATCCAAATTACAACATGGTGGAAAACGACAAAAAGATTATTCCCTTAACTTATACCTTATGCTCTACAAAGGGAGTAGGTAAAACAGAGAAACAGTGCATGTGTCTTATTATGCAAGAGAGACAGCATGCATGCACAGAACCACGGCCTGATGTCTTCTTAAATGACAGGGCCTCACCAAAGAAAACAAGTTTAGATTGAAAATGACCCTTCAGCTTCAGTTATAGACTGACAGAATGATTAATCAGCCAAGCAACGGAAACCTTCTGGAGCCAACTGAAGGACAGATATGATTTGGGTTCTACAACGGGCACAAACAAGATTTTTTGCTTGTATTCAAAAGATTTACGAGGGAATGTCCTTCACTGAGGACGTTACCCTTTCCAGACCTCTCATGTTCCCCGATTCAGACAGAAACCAAACGTGGCTCACCTCATCGGAGGGAGACGCTCAGGTTTATCAGAGGATTCAGCACCTTGGACAGCTTCAGCCACAGTGAGTTCTCCCTCCAAAAGGTGGTGCACTGATAATCCAAATGCCACCAATATTTTGTTGCAGTTGAAATTGTGTTTTCGTTTTTCCCTTTCTACCTTATGATTTTCACATTTTAATTGTAATAACTGAAATGCCAAACCGATGAAAGTGTGTAAAGCAAATGCCAAAAAGGCATAGAAAGAAATGAACCACTGGCCTTACATACCAATACATCCTCTAGCTCTGCAGTCCCAATCCTGTGTCCGCTCACGTTAATGACATCATCAAGACGACCAATAATCTGGTAGTACCCCTCCTTGGACCGATAGGCGCCGTCACCAGTAAAGAAGTAACCTATCAGAATAGTAATGAAGGGAATCGGAGAATGTGAACTGACAACAGAGAGCAGAGAGAATGGGAATCACTTCCAGGAGGAGAGAATGAGTTTGTTGCCGAGCGTAACGTACCGGGATAAGGTTGGAAGTAGGTCTCTGTGAATCTCTGGTGGTTGTTATGAATGGTGCGGGCCATACCAGGCCACGGCTGAGCTATACACAGAGCTCCTGAGATGTTGTTGGAAGTCAGCACCTTGCCCTGAACAAAACCAGGAAGCAAAAAGTAAGAAGGAGAACAAAGTAAAGTAGCAATGTAAAAGCTGAGTGATAATCAATGTAATTAGTGCACATATGTATACGCGTCCCACATGGGTACTTTTGAAATAATACCAATCTGATTTGCACCAAGTATTTTGCAATGCATATGATAGACCAACGTGTTGTAACTGCTGTAATTGGTTTCAATACATGTGACGTTGTTAATCATCCACTTCTGATCCAGCCACTAGAGGACATTGATACTAAAGTGATGCAATACTCCCAGTCACAGGCACAGCTGTCACAGGCACAGCTGCAGATTAAACCCTGAGAACTGTGTGTGTGTGTGTGTGTGTGTGTGTGTGCGTGCATGTGTGTTGGGGAGAGGCAGACAGATCAGCTCAGAGACACCACTCCCAACTGTCTGGACAATCTGTGCATTTCAAGCAACTGCAATGGCCACACAGTAATGTGACAGATTTGACGAGGGCATTTAGCACACACAGGGTGGGATTGAGGGGTGAGGGTGGGCATCAAAAGTGACACAGCTGGCGCCTACTTTATAATCCCAATCTGACCGCCACAGGCTATTCCCAGCCATCAACATTTGGAGGGGCGGCACGCTACACACACACCCACACACACACACACTCCCCGGGACCAGCAAAGCACCTCACTGTCCATGAGCACCGGCCTGATGCCGAAGAAGGGTCTCATAGCCATTGCTGGGATGATCTCTGCATCTGGGTCTGATGGCCTCGGGGCAATGCAGACACCACCTGTCTCTGAGAACACAGCAAGAGAGAGAAACACTAACGAAATGAAATCATGTGTTACTATAAACGTGCATAGTTAAACGCAAATCCGTGATACTGATACAGAGGAGGAGGCAGCAGGTAAAATAAAGGGCAGCACTATAACAAAGACACAGAACCACCATATTAGGAGTATTCTTTTAAATAAACTGGATGGATTAAAACAAGATTCTTGTTGTTTTCAGCTTGAGGGCATTAGGAACCGAACAGGTGCAGTGGATCTGAGGGGTGACAGGACGGTGGCAGGAGAGGGTAAATTACAGAGCCATCGGACCTGCAAACCTTTTGGAAACAAACAACTTGTGAGCCCGGCGTAAGCTCCTCTCATCACTACAGATGTCGATTGTTGAATTACGGCCATGCTAAGTAAATGAAATACAATTAGGTTTGACCCTGGTAATCCGCCTGGTCGTGTTGGTGGCAGCAGCAACGGCAGCAGCAGAGGGGACCCGTTATAACTAGGACACAACAGATGATCCCACAATAGCCCCAAAATCATGAGCACTTTTCAGTTTAGAGTCTATATTTAACTTTTTCTTTCTCTTCCATACTCAAATGAAGGTTACAACACTTTTGCACTTTTCAGCTTAAGAGCTTAAAAGTAATAATCAAACAATATATGATTATTAGAGCACTCAACCCTACATTCTAACTATTCAGTGCTAAGCGGCGCTTCGTTGCCTGTCGAGTTGTGTGTGATCCCACATGGTGGCCGTATGCCAACAGCAGATCAAAATCTCTCTAAATGGGCTACTTGCACCCAGATCAAACTAATGGCAATTATGAATAATGCCATTTATGCCTAATTGGAAACATGGCTCCAGGAAAATAACATAACAACATAATCCCCTTTACTGAAGTAGGGTATTTGGGTCATATCTGTGTCTGTAATTCTCAAGCTCATGATGCCTGGATGTTTAATTATTGTAAATGAATTCTAGATATTTGCCATTCATATGGTAATTACCATCGTTTTACTCCATTTGATCATTACTCAATCTAATTTGGAGGGATTGAGGGTATAATATAATAAAAACCTTTATTTGTATAGCACCTTTCATACGCAACACGCAGCTCAATATCAATAAAAGGCAGATAAGAAAACAGATAAAAGGCAGATAAAAAGAAAACAGAAGTTCATATAAAAAATTAAATTTAATTAAATAACACAACAGATATTCACACTTTTAGATGCACATTTGTGAGTGGACCCCCCCTGTCCATTTTAAGCTATGAAATACAACGTAGATATAATACAACAAGATTATGAATAAAAGAAGATAAGGAAACAAATCCTTTCCCATAGATTAAAACCATTA
>CABFOS010121606.1:0-13160 GCA_900660315.1 Diretmoides pauciradiatus
TTCAGACGTGTGCTCTTCCGATCTCCGACTTACTGCCGGCTACGCGAACCAGACTCGTACTCCTTTGGTACAGGGACTGAATGGCCCTTAGCAAGGGGTCATCCACCCCATACTCCCGGAGTACCCCCCACAGGATGCCTCTGGGAACACGGTCGTAGGCCTGAATAGTGAATAGTGTGATCCGGTAGATTTGTTTAGAAATGTAGGTTACTGTGACTCGAGTTTGAATCATCTCCAGCCTTGACATCAGTGGTTCTCTGCTCTCTGATTCCCAGCTTTGGGAAACAGTTGTTTATGTTCCCAAACATGGATTTGGACTATTGCAGACCTGCATAAATTCCTAAATTGACTTGTATTTCACATTACGGTTTTAAGCTTTGTTTCAACTCTGAGACGACATTCAGCTTGTCAGTGGCTAATGGAGTTACCCTCAAGCTGCTGCTGGGAGACTACACATGCTGAAGTTAAGTAAGAGGTGGAACAGATGCTGAACTACAAAAACCTGTCTTGTCGTCTCTCATTTGATTGAAGCCTACAGTAAAAACTCTTGACGTTCATAAAGGAACTAAGCTTTGTTGAAGGCACGACAGTTTTGCCAACAGATTTCTGGTTTGATGTGAGCGTGAGATGCTTAAAGAACATATGAAAGGTACAACGAAAACATTTGCTCTGAAGAACCCCCTCAAGGGCAACGTTTGTTTTGAGCAAATACAAAATAGAAAGCTTGTGAAACATCAAGGCACTGTGTTTGGAAATGAGGAACGATGTAAAAATAAATCTCTCAGTTGTTTATAGCTGCAGGCTCTGAGATTCAACTCAACTTTTGATTTTTGATTTTTTGATTTTTTTTATTTTTTTAGGAGATAAGCATCTAATTACTGAGATGAAAGGATATTGGATGATGACCAATCTATGCTTGATGACTAACAAGCTCTTCATCTTTCTCTTTCTTTCCTTCTCTCGCTGTCTGTCTCTTTCTCTCTCTTTCTTGCCCTATTTATGTCTTTTCTCATCCTCTGTCTCTCTGTCTAGTGTTTCTATCGGTGTTAGTTATGTCTTGGCTGGCAGTGAGGCCTACGCTGCTCTTTTCCATACCAGGTAAGTCATCCACTTACACTGTAAAAAAAGAAAAAAGAAAGAAAGATAGAAATATAGAAAAAGCAACATAGATTATGGGTGGTCTGGTCTAGGTGGTCTAGATCTAGGTAGTCTATGTCTTGGTAGTCCTGGGTTCAGATCTGGCCTGGGACCTTTTGTCGCATGTCACTCCCCTCCCCTCCTTCAAGGTTCAAGGTTCAAGCTTCCTGTCTCTCTTCACTGTATTCTGTACAATAAAGGAGAAAAACCATAAAAAATATCTTTAAGGAAAACAAAGATTGTTCTTTCATCCCCATTGAAATACTATTCATTTATCTACAGACATGCCCAGCTAAAATACATACAAACAAAGAAACAAAAACAGAATAAATCTGTTAAAAGTTGGCCAAAAGTTAACACCACCTAAATTAATAACTTAGAATAAAAAGGGACAATTTTCCATGTCAATAAACACTGAACAATCCCTGTCAAAATATTGTTTAAAAAAGGCAGCAAATGACTACAAATTAAAAAGTATTTATATGTACTGTAGAACAAGAGTAAACATCTCTATAATAATGGTAAATATGCTGTAGTTGGGTTTGACAATATAAAAATAGTTTTTCTTACAGTCAATATATTTGACAGTGTACAGTTTTACTGGCTTCAGGAGAAGCCTAAGTACTAAAATTGCCAGTCGTGGGTTTGGTTCAGCAGCATCAAGGCTGAGAGCACACAGCAATATTATAGAAAAAAATGGAAAAGTGGTTTGAAAAGCCAATAATGTGGACCGCTTCACAGCCGAATCTTGGCTCAGGTCATGTTGACTTTCAGTGTTGTTTTCATACATTTTCACCAAAACAGCCACCTGTTTTATTTGCATAAAATAGTTTTCCACCTTTTTATTTAACACTTCATCCCTGGCTACAACAGCATTGGACCCAGTGATGGGTCCAATAGATCTTTAAAAAAGTCTTAAAACATCTTAGATTTAGTTTTTGTCTTAAAATGTCTGAAATTGTAGGAGGGGAGGCATTAAATTTGATCTGGGGCAGAATGAATGAGCGTGTCTATTTTTGTTCAGTTGTTATGTTTTATTTTACCGATATTTATTGTATATCCCACACTCCGCTTCGGAAGGTGTGGCTGTGATCCACATTTGATGCTGGGTTCCAGACAACTCGGAAAGTTGAGATTTTCTGACCTCCTACTAGACAAAGTACACTGGAACGCCACTCAAAGTCGGAGTTCCTACTTGTAAACTGATAAAAACAAGCCAGGGGACTGTCACAAGACGTAGTATCCTTGGGATCGATCTGCCCACCCATACCGTCATTCCTATAATCCGTCTGCGTAGGGTCTGCTCCGGAGCTAGTCTCAGCACAATTTTATTATTAAGAAACCAATCTCAGAACCAACAGCCACTACTGTATGTCTGGCTGGTCTAGCCAGCGGATCCGAAGAACGACTTCCTCTTCTAGGCGCCGGTCATCCGCCGGTCGTTTTACAGTCCGATTGTTTTGTTTAAGGTGTTTGATTGACAAACGTGATGTGTTAGCTTGCTTGCCAACAGGGTTTGGCAAAAGTTTGATATAAAAAATGACCGTAAAAAACTCAAAACTAAAGCGCCCGGAAGAGGAAGACGTTCTTCGGATCCACTGGCTAGACCAGATAACCCTGACACCGTGGGAGTTGCATAGACTCTGGGGGCAACTCCCACTATGTCTGGGTTATCTGGAGTCTATTATAGACTCTGGGTTCCGAGATTGTTATGAAACAAAGCAAAAGCTAGAGTATACACAACATATTTTTATTCAAATTCAATAAAACTCAATTATGGTGCATACTGTAGTCTAGTTTGTCGATTTTATTATTTTTTCCTTTTGCAGGTATTAAAAAGGTCTTAAAAGTCATGAAATTTGTACTTAAAAATGTGCAGATACCCTGATTGGACCGTTTCTTACCATCACATACACACATGCATGTGCCATTTTCTTGCAAATTTTATACATTAAAGGGGACCTATTATGCTTTTCCTTATTTTCTGACACATAACATTACAAGTTTGGATGTTCATGTTAAATGTGGCCAACATTTCAAAAAATGAGTTAAATGAATGATAAAGTAATCCCCGTTAGCAAAAGGCTCCAGCGTCAGTCAGAGGCTGAACTGAGGGGCTGCAGAGGGAGCCACTATAAGGATTTTTTATTTTATTTTTTACTTTTTTGAATCATGCAAAGCCACTCTAGTGGAGTCCAGTAATATAAATATAGAGTGGAATGAGCATAATAGGTCTCCTTAGCAACAGGTGTGTAGCTCTTAACAAGAAGTTTGCAATATTCAAAGTGAAATATTTTTTTATTGACGTGACGTATCTTGACTGGCTGATCTGCCTCATGTGGAACACTTCACATCTGATTTATTACTGAACTGTGACAGTCATCTAAAACAGCACACAATTATTTTATTTGTTAATGAATTTGGCGATAAAAATGGACTACAGCATCATTTTGTAGATGTGTTGCTATAGTTAGATAACATCACTGCTAACTGACACCACTGTAAATTAAAGGGTCATATCAGCTGAACTGTTTTCCTCTGAACAATGAAAACAAACATTTTCTCACAAGCAGAGGTACAGGACACAAAAAACACATAACACTTCTATAAATTGTTCTTTATGGAGCTGGGTAGTGGCTGCCCTGAAGGGGGGAAATATATGTCATGGTGACAAAGTATCATGATATATAAAACATTTACTTGGGTTGCATAAAAAGCAATTGATGCACGTAATAAGTACAAATGATTAAACAATCTCTATCCATCATACCGCTCAAATCTTTAGTCAACTAAATATCAGGCTACAGTAATGAAATCAATCAATCAATTAAGCTTCATAAAATGTACATTCACCTTCTTTTTAAATCTTGGGCATGTGTTATGAAATTGTGCACACAAAACAATGAAAATAATGGTATTAATTCAATGAATGAATGAAGCTAATCTTGCATGCACACAATAACATCTTGTTCCCTTGATAAACTGTGACATTGACATGTCATCACTCTAGGGCTCTGGATTCCCTGATTTATCGAAGGAAGCATGTGCATTTTTCTTTCTTTCAGATTCCTGTTATCGTTCTGTTTCCACATCACCAATGTTAAGCGTTGTTAAATACTGTAAGGCATCGACTTCCTAGGCTGACATTGCCATGGGATGAAAATGTGCCATTTATAGCCTTGCTAATCACAGCATCCCCTTTGATGAAAGACGGTTTTCATTTGAAGCAAAAGCACCGGCAGACATGAGAACATGGCATACACACACACACACACACACACACACACACCCACACACACACAAACCCTGAAAGTACAGTAACCAGCTAGCTGGTAAAAGTGCTTCACCCACTTAAATTTACCATCAAGGTGCCCTTGGCAAAAATGTTTCTATCCTTCATTTATAGAGCACTTGGGAGTTACAAAGTACTTTACAAGATAAAGCAATGGGAGCAATGAATACAAAGATGGAAAAAAAGAATAATAATAAAAATCAACCGAGACGAGACGAGACTACACTCATGTAGAAATGCACCTCATCCCCACCTGCTCTAGTGGAGCTGCCCAGCATCCACCAGTAGAAGACTGTGGTTGTATGCGTCCATTTTTAATTGATGTCACTCGCGCTGCCCCAATCAAATGCATCCATTTTGAACCGGCGTCATGCGCTGCTCGTGCCTATAGTTTGATTGCCTATAGTTTGAAGCGAATCTTCCTCGCGACTGCATCAAGTATAAACTAGGCTTAAGGCGTCCCACCCATAGGCCTTTCAGTGAAGAATTAATTAACAGAAAGATTATTGAGCAATTCAAAGAATACATAAAATGTGCAAACAAAATAAAACAGTTGTGCAGAATGTTTTACATGTAGCTGTGATCAGGGTGGAACCTCCATCATATCGGAGGTGGGTGACACTGTCCCGCATATCAGTCTAACACCCTCACAGTTTCAGTTTAATTTCTCAATGGATACATAGTTGACTCGAGCTGTGTCAGGTGCATTGTTTACAGACCACATTTCTTTTAATTAAAACACACACAAATGCAAACACACATCAGAGATTTTTCCTGAAGCAGAAATTATAATTTATTATCAGATATTGTCAGATGGTGTATTCGTGTATTGATCAGTTTATCAGACAACAGTGAGAAATCTGTTCCTGCTACTTTATTTGTCTGAGGAAATTAACCATAAGCTCTTTTCAACTGTTTCTCACCTCTCTTCAGCCTCCATCTCTCCTAACACTTTCTATGTCTCGCTCTTTCTCAGAAGATGGTTTTGTTGTTTGATTACATGTTTGTTGTAGAATTGATCAACTGGTTGTCTATGGGAAGCCCTTAAACTGAATTGATTTGCTTTTCCATTCTGACTAGAATAACGTTCTGAAGGAATTCTTGTAATTTTTGGGTCTTTTTGTGATTAGTGTGTGTGTGTCAAATTAAAAAAACGAATATCGAAACAAAATTCTGTATCAGGCATCTTAAAACCAAAAATATACGTATCTGTATTGACCTTCGAGATCAATACCCTAGTAGTACAAAGGCAGAGATGGTTGTTTTCATTCACAGTACCCCTGTACATCTGTTCATCCAACTGAAAAGCAACACAAAATGTTGAAAGACGAAACCATACTCCACACTTCAAAGATGCATCTTTGTCGACACTTATAGCTTTTAATCTGCTAGTTGTCTTGCATCTTAGCTTCCAGGGTCTTACAACACAATACCCACCACACTGTTTGATTAACACATGATCTTTGGGAAGCACAGTGCAGAAACACCACAACAATGACCTCTTCGTACCAAAGATATTGCCAAAAAGATGACCACTTTAACCATGCTAAATAACAGGCACAGGGTTTATACCCTGTTCATAAATGCTGATGACCTGCTCAGTAAATATTTGGGGGCACTTTGATGCTGGTCTTAGCTGGTCCACCAGTATCAGTGTTCTCATTCACCACCTTAACCAGCATGACACTGTCACATCTCTGTCCAGCTGAAACCAGCTCAGACCATCAACCAGCTTTAGCTTGTCTAGGCTGTTTAATGTATTCCCTCTCCCTCTAGGGGACTATGGATCAGTCTCTGTCTTCTGTCCGTCAAAGGTCATATCTCAGACTTCAATGATCATCACTGAAACTTGTAGGAATGACGCATCTCACTGCTGAATTTTTGACATTTTCAAAATGAGGTCAAAACTAGGTGACATTTGTTCCTGATTTGCCCAGAGGGGTGGTTACAATAAAAAATAAATCCTACTACGTCGTTTGTGTGGCACGGCATGTTTAAACATTTATTTATCCAGGGAAAGTCAGGTCATGTCAAGTTTATTTTTATAGCCCTTAATCCTTACAGTCTCAAAGCGCTTGAGCTAGTGCACGCTAACTGGTCTAACTCTAAGGAGTGAAAAGATATCAATAGAGCTTGCCTACAGTAGCTGATTGCAGCAGGCAGAGATAGGGAGCACAGTGAGTAAAGGCTGTATACCTGCAGTTTTCTTTTTGACTGCTGGGATTGGTGGCTGATTGGTAGCCAGAGTCCTGTGATTAGAGGACACATTTAGCTGTTTTAGTAATGTCCTTGGCGTGTGATCTGAACGAAAGAGTACGGTTGCATATAACGCCGACATTTTTCGATCCAACGACCATCTCATCTTTATTGGCATTGAAAAGCAGGAGTTTAAGGGACATCCAGTATTTGACTTTGCATAGACGTGCATGGAAAGTCAATTGATCTTTTCCAGCAAAACCCTGCAACATATTCATACAGTTCCACACATTCACACTGGGAGCTGCCTAGTAGAACCACAGTCTTCTACTGGTAGCCACTGAGCAGCTCCACCAGAGCAGTAGGGGGGTTCAGTGCCTTGCTCAAGTCGACAGTAGTTGCTAAAAGAGGGCAGAGTGTTGCTCACCTTCCCCTCCCCGAGTCTCCCTGGTTCTAAGATAGGAACCAGCAATCTTCGGCCACAAGCCCGCTTCTCTAACCTCTAGGGTACTGCTGCAAGCACGGAGCAAACACTGTGCATGGACAGTGTTCATAAGCTGTATCCCTTAGCCTAATTGAAGTGAATTTGGCAGTGTGGTCTGACAGCTGATCCCAAACCAGTAATCATCCCCTAGAATCTTAAAGCAAACCCACAGTATATAAAGAACACTTTGTGCTTGTATTGATGTTGTTCAAGCCGAGCGGTGCAACTCTATACAGCGGTGTGGGCAGGACATTGTGCACCTGACTCCATCAACAGCCCTCTCAACTCACTGAAGTGAGAATCAATGCAACGCCCGCAAACGTTTCTAAAAGGGATCTTTGTTTCTCCTCCCCCTACTCGCCTTCCCCCTCTCCCATGTCTGTAATTACCTTTATCAGTTAACAGGGCTAATTTATTTTGTCACGCCCCAGTAAATACTTAGCCCGAATAATATTATTCACACTCTCAGGGTTGGTCTGACTGCTTCATCGGCACGCCTGGGCACTTCATTACCGGCCCGCTCAGGCGTCGGGGGAGACGCTGCGATGCTTTGTGGGAGTGGGAAGGCAGGGTTACTGGAGTGAAAAACCTTGGGCGGCCTCCTGTGGATAAACCACCTTATTCCCTCTCCCCCGAGACAGCAATCAATAGGGTACTGCAGGCACTGAAACTCACTTCTCAGCCCCACTGCTGATGGGTGTCTAGGGGAAAGAATATATACCCAAAGAGATATACCCAAAGAGAATTTCATTTTCAAATATTGCCAACTCTAGGAGGAGATTCTTCAAAAAATAGTGAAAAATGTATATGCAGCATATCGTATTTTGATAGAAATAGTGCATAAAAATGTACAAATGGACTTTTCATTTTCAATATATTAATTATTTTCACAATGTCCAATAGGTTATAATTTGTTTCCCACTTTAAACAAATAGGAAGCCAAAGCAGGGACTAGCATTAGCTTAACCAAACCACAATTTGGCAATATACTTTTATTTTCCTCTGCAAAAGTTTTACTGGACTCTTGAAAATATTTCGTTCTTTACTGGAGGAGACGAGAAGAAGGTGCTCAAACATTCAATTCAACATGTGTCGAGATGCTCTTTGAATCTCCAGGATGAGTAGGCAGCACTTTCACAGCAGGGTTAGTGGAGTTTACCATCTTTCTCCTATTGAGAACAACACAAGGTTGTTCTGCTTGCGGTAGTATGAATGAGATGTCTCAGATAAAAACCACAGGCTTTTAGTATACGTGGTCATGAGCATTACACATTTGTTATGTCTGCCTTCCATATTTGTGTGAACATACACACACACACACACACACACACACACACACACACAGAAACACATATACATGACTGTAGACTGAGGAGACGGCACAGCAATTGAAGCTCTTTCTGTCTGCATCACCCTCTCTTCATCTCTGTCTGTCCGTCCGTCCGTCTTATCTGAAAGCTAGCTGGTTGTATATTATCTGTATAGTGCACTTCATTTTAAAGCTGCACTTAAGCTGCAGGTTTTTTATGTAGAAATACACCTGTCTTTTCTGTGGGGCTGCAAACCAGAAAACCTTTCCAGCCCCACTAATGGAGACATTGTAGATTTGCCATAATTGCCAAAATGAAATCATGATGTGGACTCCACAGAGGAAGACTTCTAAAGCAGTATTAAAGTGGAAACAATTTTCAGCAAACAGTTGCCTGTTGCTGCCATTTGCAGCTTCCAACATGCAAAGTTGCCTAGTGCAGCTTTAAATCTATTCTTTAAACTTTCAAATGTAGTTTAAACCCCTAAAGACTGTTTATCTGTAAACATGGATGTCTTCCTTGTGTATCTCTCACCTCCTTTATTTTCGCTAACCATGTGTGTGTCTGTGTGTTTTCTCCACAGCCACATCTATGTGATCCCAGCCTTCACCTGGATTCTGTCTCTAGCCATTTTGTTTATCCAAGCGATCATCCAGCCAATCACATCGCTGCTCACCCTGCTGAAAGGAATCCTGCTCATTGTCACGGTAACCTAACTTATTCATTTCTTTTAATGTGCTTTCCCCCCCTTTCTTTTTGTTGTTGTTATGGAATTATTTGATGTCCCCAATTCTAAAATCAAATTCGATTGTGCAAGTTAATATGAACATGTAATTCCCTGTGATGAAAGTGGGTCATTGCAGCAGGGTATTTTTACTGCAACTGACAATTTCAACACAAGAACATGCTACTGTAAGAAATTTACATAAATTACATGAAAGTTATGATAAGATATGAAAGCATGCAGGAAAGGATAAGTGACAAAATTACAAAATGTGCAATATGTAACATATTAGGAGACTATGAAGAGAATAAATATGTAAATTTACAGCTTATAGCATGTGCAAAATACACAAATCTATGTGAGTGAAAATGATAACAAGGGAAGGACGTGCTGGGGGGAGGGGGGGGTTCTGCCTTAACAACAATAACCAGTGATTGACGTTTCACCATCATGTATTTGAATGCAAATATAACTTGAAATGTAGGAAATGCAATATAAGAGGTATTAAAGTGGAACCTGGGTGAGGTGTATATAGAGAGGGGGCAGTGAGGTAGTGGGAGAGAGAAGGAGGGATGGAAGAGGAAGAGAGAGATTAAACCTTTATTGCCTTCGACAGATTTCGGAGAAAATAATGAAACCCACAATATCAAACCGTAGACTTCCTCTCTCTGTATTTACACCTACATGATACACTGGGCTCCTACAACTCTCTCTCTTTTTGTTCCTTGTCAACATTTGTTGTCCCTCTTTCACTGTCACGGTATTTCACAGTGAGTTTCAACATACTTAGCTATGCTCCTGTAGCAAGCGCTGATTGATATAACACATTAGTGATCCAACCTATAGCCTGTTCATGACAGCTTTTACATTTGCTGTTCTAAACACCCGGTGTCAGGGGGAAGAATTTTTATGTTTGCTTGGAGTAAATAGAAGAAGAACTTGAAGTTCTTCCATGGCTGAACAGACAAAGAAAATAGCGCCACCTACAGACACACAGACTTCATCAATAGAAAATCTAAGGACCAAGATGTCACAGTACTGGACACACTGTGTCATCAACAACAGGGATGGTTTTGGTGTATGTAATGTGTGATATATGTCAGTGTTGTCAGTCGACCAGGGACTGAATAGACAGGTGCAGATAGATTCAGTAATAAGATCTCGCATCTCACGCCGGCCGGGGCCCGACATCCATTTTTTTATGTGTTCAATTCATTATTATGAATGTTGTATTCCCATGATATCATATGCATTTCCCACTAGTATGTTGCTCTAGTCGACCATATACTGTACACAATTTATTTGTTGTCATGATTCCAATCACTTATTCAATTCCAATCACCTGTTTTCTTACCAAGGTTGTGTAATGATATATGAAATGCTGTGCTGGTTGATCATTGAAAGTATTTCTATCTATTATTACCCTAATTTTATACCCTGTACATGCTGTCTGTGTATGCATCCAGACTGCATATCAATGACTCAGTGGTGGTGTAGGATGTATCGAGGAGAGGAAGAGATAAGTGATGCTGAAGAACCAAGAACACAATGTGTATCTGATACTGCCAGACATCCTGCGCTCTCTCGCGGTCGTCCTCAGACGAGCTATAACACGCTATAACACCTAAAATGTGAGAATAAGAAGCTGACCTGGGAAGAGCAGATTGATGTCTGATTCATGTTGTTTTACATGGTCCGTTCTGTTAAGCGGTCTGTAAATTAGACGCCAGTAACCTCTCTCTCTCTAGTGACCAGTCTCTGTGTCACGGCGAATATGAAAAACACAGTAGGCCATGCTCAACAATCTCTTAGTGCACAACATATTGTTACTGTAGCGTTCATCTTTCTCAATGTGCTTCTGGTGGATTCTGATGGAAACAATGAAGACATGGATTTTTTTTGGGCATGAAAATGGTCAAATTTAAAAATATTGAATTTCGGCACAAGATAGTGGCTATCTACAGCATCAATCCAACAATACTGTGACGTTATACCACTGGACAGTATGAAATGCCATTCTCCAAAGATGCATTTTTGCACTCACCAGGACCAGAGGAATGGAGGTGGAATGTTAGAATTACATGTTCACTCTCTTGTTTCTGAATGTATATTATTCATCTTTTTTTGCACGTACAGTACACACACACACACACACACACACACACACACCTTGCCGTTCCTCTCAATGCTTCTGTGTGAGTCAGCAGTAATTCCAAACAGCCGAGGTAGGCATGGGCCAAAACGACCTACAAGCCCTTCCAGTTGAATATGCTAACAAGCTTAATGATCCTAGCAGCTTCCTGGAGCTAATTAAGAGTCATGTCAGACAAGAAACGACAGGGCTACCGCTGGGAAGGGGCTGGATTTATGCCAGGGGTTCCCCGTGTCAAGACAAACATCTAAAACAAAATGACCCATGTGAAATATTGATGCGTTACGAATGCCTATGGTTTCTGGTGGTGGTTTGGAGATTGTTTGTGTCTAAATGTTTCAGTAATATAGGCAGACTGTCAGTAATTAGGCAGAAAAGTATCATATTATCTTATCCCTCATTAAAAAAGCACCGTTTGAAAACCAACATTATCCGCTGATTGGGAACAACAAAAGCGCCACACATTTCACCCATCTTTTGTCGACATGAATAGATAGCCTATTGTTGGTTGTTGGGGGTGGTTGGGTTGTGGTTGTGGTAGTTGGGGTTTGAGGTTGTTGCATTTTGGTTTTGGTTGAGTTGTAGTTGTTGATGCAGTTGTGGGTTGTTGCAGTTGTTCATTAAATTGTTTTAGGTTTTGTGGTTGTTTAATTTGTTGTTGATTTGGTTGTTTTTGGGTTGTTGCAGGTGTTGGGTTGTTGTAGTTTTGTTTTTTAATTTAATTGATGTTTAGAGCCCACTTGGGGTAGCTGGGTCACCCCTCACCTGGATGTGACAGGCCCCAGACAGAACCATGGCCTCAGACTTTGAGGTGCTGACATAGCATGAAATAGTCATCTGATGGAGCCAGAAGGACAGCATCATCTGCAAACAGCATAGATGAACGAACCGGACACTCTCCAGACCTTGGCTACACCTTGATATTCTGTCTATTAATATCACAAACAGGAATGGGGACAAGGTGCACCCTTTTCTGATGTCCAGGTTGAACAAGCTTGACTTAATGCCAAGGATGCAAACACAGCTCTCGCTGTTCCTGTTCCTGTTCCTGTTTCCATGTGACTTTGAAGAGACGTATCAACCAAGACAGCCCCACAATATCCACAGCCCCCAGTGAGCTCTGCCACTGTCTGCCACCGTCGGAAAATATCCCCAGTCGAGGTCAACATTTCCCAACCCGGCTGAAAACAGCCTGGGCGACATCCTGCCTTCCCCACGGTGATGGACTCTGGTGTATAAAGTGAATTGTTGGTTGGGTTATTGTTGCTTTTAAGTTTGTTGTTGTTGGGTTATTTTTTGTTATTCTCGAGTTGGTTGTTGCTGTTTTTGTATCTGAACTTGCTGTTGGGGTTTGCTGTGTTTATAGCTATTGTGGTTATTTTTTAGTTGTTAGGTGGTTGTGGTTGTGGTTGTTTGTAACTTTCATGCTGTTGGGGGTTGTTTTTTTGGTTGTTGCTGTGGTTCTGGCTGCAATTACAACAGGGTGACTTTATTGTAATTTAAAGTGTTGCTGTTACATTTCCAGTCTTTGTGGTAGTGGTTAGTTGACATTGTCTGCTCCTCCTCTGTCTTTCTGTTAGCAGCTGTGTGTCTGGCAGCCAAAAGACGGAATTTAAAATCTCCTACCTTTTATGTTCTTTTCTATCATTATGGTGCCGCAAATAGTCCTGGAAAAAGAGACAAAAGAAGAAGAAAATCAATTTCTACTCTCTTATGTTTTATTCATTCTGTCTGTCGCTGCCTCTCTTCCTCCCTTGCTCTGCCTTTCAAGCTGTAGCCTTGCTCTTCCTCTCTTTGCCTCTCTCTTCTTCCTTTTTCAGAACCCCCTATCATGACTCCTTATTCCCTTCAAACTTCCTTCTCTC
>CABFOS010121608.1:0-12679 GCA_900660315.1 Diretmoides pauciradiatus
GGTCAGGGTAGTACTTCTTGAAGAGGAAGGGTCAGGGTAGTACTTCTTGAAGAGGAAGGGTCAGGGTAGTACTTCTTGAAGAGGAAGGGTCAGGGTAGTACTTCTTGAAGAGGAAGGGTCAGGGTAGTACTTCTTGAAGAGGAAGGGTCAGGGTAGTACTACCCTGACCCTTCCTCTTCAAGAAGTACTACCCTGACCATTCCTCTTCAAGAAGTACTACCCTGACCCTTCCTCTTCAAGAAGTACTACCCTGACCCTTCCTCTACCTCTTCAAGAAGTACTACCCTGACCCTTCCTCTTAGCACTTATTGTATTTGTTGTTGCACTTTCACTTCAGCTCTGGTTCTGCTCTTAGATGCTTCTTTAGAAAGGAGATGCACTTATGATTCCTGGTGACTAGTATTTCTCTTGACTACCTACGTTGAATGCACTAATTGTAAGTAGTTTTGGATAAAAGCGTCTGCTAAATGACTGTAATGTAATGTAATGTAATGTGGTATTTTGTATGCTGAAGTTATGTAGCATATATTTTTAAATAGTATGTGTTACAATACCCAGTATTCTAGGTACTTCTTCTTAGGATTGGTTATGCACTTAACAGAAAACCCTCACCATTAACAGTGACTTTTGCCCACTGACCTGGCATAATGCTGCTTCCTGGTTCATTCTCCGGTAAGATGAGTTCTCCCAAGCCAGAGCGAGGTCCTGACCCCAGGAAGCGAATATCGTTGGCAATCTTCATCATACTGACGGCCACTGTGTTCAGTGCTCCACTCAGTTCTACCAAGGCATCATGGGCTGCCAGAGCTTCAAACTTGTTAGGAGCTGTCACAAACGGCAGACCTACGGCAGATATGCACAGACGTGTGTATTATTATGGCATTTATGCATCGCTGGAAGCCATAACAGATACGCCATTAGTGACAGTGGAGAATTATGTGATTCATCAGTCACAGTTGCCAGTGAACAGGAAAATAATTGCCTGCATTGAGTCCCTTGTCAACAACAGAAAATGTATGCGTGCATGTGTGTACCTTCATTTACCTGTAAGAGAAGCAACAGCGGCAGCTACTTTCTCGGCGAAACCGATGCGGGTGTTGAGTCCTGTGCCAACTGCCGTGCCGCCTGCTGCCAGCTCATACACCCTGGGCATGGCTGCCTTTATCCTCTCTATGCTGTACTTCACCTGCTGAACGTAAGCACTGAACTCCTACACACAGACACAGACACATCCATACATAAGCAAATATATACACACACAAAAATCTACAGCAACATTTCACATTGTTTGGTTGGATCCCCACAATAGTTTGTTGAAGATTGAGCAAGACACGGAACCCCTACATCCAGAACTCATTGTTCTGGATGAAATGCCTAAACCAGCACTTCCCAACCTTTTCCGACTCACGGCCGACTGACCGAAAATCTCAGCCCACACATCCAACCACAAATAATACTTATACTACTACTATTATCCAAATAGTGCATTCTCAGAACCTTAATTTAACAATCAAAGCAGCGATCCGTCAGCACAACATAGCAAGTACAAGTAGGGAAAGTGAGGGTCAGCCCTGTGACTAAATCATAAATCAATCATAACCAAAATATAAAAACGTAACCCTAGTTAGTGAATTTCATTGGTAAAAGTCTGAACCTGGAAGCTATGCATGCATTTCAAAATATATAGCTGCACAAGAAACTGAGGCAACACTTTACAATAAGGGTACATTAATTAACATTATTTAATGCAGTAATAAGAATGAACTAACAGTAAGAGTTAACTAACGTGTCTAGTAATCATTTACTAATGGTGTTCATGTTAACGGGGTATTAATTTTAACTTATGCATTAGTTCATCACTCTGTATCGAGCTTGTGCGCCTAAACCGCTCGCATGCGAAAAGCCCTCGCCTAAAGTTGTTCTCAATGTTGTGTACAATCTGTGTATGGGGTCAATTAGTCAATTAAGGTCAATTAAGGGTTTTTAAAGTGATCCACAATGAATTTCAACCCCAAAATTGACTCAGTTGATCTATGCAAACACCTCTAAGACTGAACGTTGGTTGCGTGTCATTTTGACACTATAAACTATTGAATAATGTATAAAATACCTTAGTTAACATGAACACCATTAGAAAATGATGACTAGACACATTAGTTAACTGTTAGTTAATGCTTATTACTGCATTAACTAATGTTAATTAATGTGCCCTTATTGTAAAGCGTTACCGAAACGGAACCTGTGACCAGGAATTGCCGATTCTCTATTCTCTAAGACCTAACATGGGACACAGGGATGTCACTTCTTAGGTTTTCAGAATCTTTGGACACACAAAACCTATTCATTTCCAATGGAGTCTGCCATTTTCCTATTTCTCCCTGACAGAAGTATAAGCAGCAGTATTACAAGTACAACAATGCTTTTCACAGTACAGTTCGATTAAAAGCCTGGTTGGCTTTTGTAAATAAGGCCTCACAGATGATGTGAGGTCATGTGGTTGTGATGTGATTAGCTGGTATCCCATGACCACCCAACTGCGTTCAAATAGATAAGAAGCATCCTGCTTCTCTCTAAACCATTGACACAAGAGTGTTCAAGGGTGTGTATCCATACAAGCAATAAGAAAACAGAATCAACACTTAACAACACATGTATGAAGATGCTACAAAACATGTATGCAGGGTTCTCTTTACACATTTAACTTGTAAGGGGTCAATCTAATGAAAATATGTGTGTTCTAGGTTTTGCCTTTCTTTTTTTTCCGACAGTATTGACTTTTCCTAGCCAGTGGCTTAAAAATGGCGTCAACACGGTTCTATTTGTGCTTAAAGGGTATTGCAAAACCCACATTTACTGGCAACTTTACCAGCCAAGGCCTTTTAAAGGCCATGAAACCATGTACTGCTGTACCTGTCCGAGTGAGAGGGGTACGGCATCCTGAGTGTGTGTGCGTCCAATCTTGATGATATCTTTGAACTGGTCAGACTTAGCAGCCAGAGCGTCATGCAGCGTCTGCAGGCCGGGCAGCAGAACGTGGTGGACCTCTGTGGCTGCAGCAATATGCATAGCAGTGGGGAAGGTGTCGTTGGAGCTCTGGAAATGAGACACACATGCACATCTTCGTGTTACTTAACCTAATCTTGGAAACCCTGCATTAAATCAAGCAAAACTGATTCTTATGAGTTTAACCATCAGGTCACCGACTGACCAGGATCCACTAGTATTCAGAAGTAACTCATAGTATGTTTTAACTGTCTTGAACTATAGGTGGGGTTTGACATTGGGCTGCACAATGTATCGCTTTATCAACGTCATCGCCATATGAGCTTGGGCAACATACACATCGCAAAAGACTGCAATATCTTCTTTGAATAATATTCAATAGTGTGTGCTTCATGTTCTTTTCTGTTGCACTGGAGACAGAGCCTCCCGTTGTGAAAACGAAAGTGAAGCATGCTGTTAGTGAATTAGAAATAGGTCCGTCGCCCTCATCCCTCCACTCCCCGTAAAATGAATATAGGTCCGTGACGGACACAAGTACCGGTAATTTGTCGCTTTATTTCATCTTCCTCACGAATGGACAGAAGCTCTCTTTCCAATTCTCTGTTGTTATTCATTCGTTGTTGTACTGGTCCTTGTTGTGAACTGGCTTGCGCCTCGGTTCTTAATCAATGAGGTTCCCGTCAAATGCGTAGCCTGGGTTGCCCCGTTCACACCACAGCTGAACCGCATCCAGGTCAAGAGCAGGGTCCCGGGTCTAATAACCCAGATTGACACTAATAGTGACCCAGGCTTGTGCGGTCTGGTCTGAATGGGCCATGACCTGGGATGAACCGGGGACAATAGTGTGGCCTGAATGGGTCCAACGCAGGAACGACCCATGTTACATAACCTGTGTAAAACTTGGGATTTGTGTGTGAAAGGGGTTATTAGTTTCTTGAATACATGTAGGTTGCAAATTAGCCTCAGCTATAAACCTGTATGCATGACATCGGTTTTGTATTTCATATGAAACAATGTTCAATGTATTTGTCCCTGCTCAATAAACTTAATGACATACACGGACACACACACACACACACTACCTGACTTTTGTTAACGTGGTCATTGGGATGAACAGGGTCCTTGCTGCCTAGTTTTCCTCCAAGGATCTCGATGGCTCTATTGCTGATCACCTCGTTGACGTTCATGTTGCTCTGAGTTCCAGATCCAGTCTGCCAGACCACCAGAGGGAAATGGTCGTCCAGTTTGCCAGCTGCTACCTACACACATCACTGATGTTAGAGTCTGCTGGAATCTGTACACGCATGCATGAGTGTTTGGGCTTACTGTATGTATTTGTCTGCATATGCTTATTTACTGTTTTTACCCTATAATATTTTACTCCTGTGTATATAAATGGATGCAAGTAAAGCATTTGAAGGGTGTTTATGTGCTTTTGTATATGAGACCATGCTACCTCATCTGCAGCCTGGATGATGGCATCAGCAATCTTGGGGTTAAGGCCATAGTCCTTGTTAAC
Source organism: Diretmoides pauciradiatus (assembly GCA_900660315.1). Lineage (NCBI taxonomy): Eukaryota > Metazoa > Chordata > Actinopteri > Trachichthyiformes > Diretmidae > Diretmoides > Diretmoides pauciradiatus. Next base: position 4,523 of record CABFOS010121608.1, read on the forward strand.
CTCAGCAGCTGCTCTCTTCAAGATACCAAAGGCCTTAATCACCTGGATCTGAGGGGGGAAAGGCAGAGACAACAGGGAACAGAGAGTGATAGTTGAGAGAATGATAGACATAGACATATCTGCCTCTGCTTTAAATGTCAGTCAAGCATATCTTGTTCAACATATGAAGCAGACTCATGCATCCACACACACAAGGAGGCAATACTTCCAACATAAGAAAAAATATCAAGGCAATGTGAGGTGCGATTTTGAAAAAGTCTGCACTTCAGAAAAATGAAATAAACGACTAAATAAATGACTGAATAAAGGCACCGTTCATTCATATTTTGAGTTTTTTACCAATACTTTTGACAAAACTCTAGGTAGTTTAACTGAACATAAACATTAAATCCACATTCACTCATTCATTCATTTCTAGACTTACTGGCATCCTCTCACTGGGTCCCCCTATCTTGAAGTTCATGGTGGATCTGACTGTCTGGGCACCATAGTATTTGTCAACTGGCACTTTGAGCTCCCCAAACGTGTCCTGTTCAATCCTGTACTCTGAACTGGCCTGTAAGAAACAGATCAATTTATTTCATTTACAGACCTGCAAACTCGTTGCCTTTTGCCAAAATTCATCATCTGCAAATTTCACTGTTACACTCGTAAGTTTTGATCATACCCTCAAACAAATCCAGACACGAATAGATTCATGAATCAGAATGTTTGTAGAAATGCTCATACTAATGCTTTACGATCAAATCTGATCGTACGCACATTTTGTGAATGAGGCCCGATGTGTGTTCCTGGCTGCTGTGGGGAGAACCAGCCTATCAGCCAAGGACTCACCCACACCCCCTCCCATCTGCCACACAACCATTATGAAAACTTTAAGAAATGGTTAGATCTGAAGTTTTTGTAAGTTGTATGCCTAAGCAATAAAGAAGGAATCTTCCTTGTATGTGCAAATATAATTGGCGATTAAATAATTCTGATTCTGATCTTCTACAGTCATAATTTGTTTCCATTTTAACTTAGTTCAAAATATTGTGACTGTACCAAACCGTGAACCTTGTACCATGTACGATAGTGAACTGTGAGCTGAATGTATCGTTACACCCCTACCACCGCCTTTTGTTTGGTTTGTGAATCCAACTATCGCAAAGATACCCTGATTATGTTGAACTTGCTTTGTGAGACAGAACCCTGTTTTTCTTCTCCCTTCAGTTACACTATTATTGGCTGTTGCCAGGATCACACAGACATATCCTTGTTTAGATGTAAACTGTGACCTTATTTCCCAAAAGTGATTAGTGAAAATTCTGGTTACTTTTTTGGATCATGGGGGAAATGTTATGGTCCTAAAAAAACATGAAATGTCTTCTCATTACCTATATTCAAGGTGTTAAATCTCAAGTGGATACTGTTACTGTAAATACAGGCTTTTAGTATTCAGTTCAGTTGTAGAGCTCTTGAGAAATGTTGCTGTTTCGAGGTGTGATGGTTTTATCAGTCATGTGGGCCCATTCTCTGTTGTGAGTATGAGACTTTGTTCATTTCCACATTCATTTCAGTGGCGAAATTGGTTCTACGTTTCATTCCAACAGGCATAAAGTGTACCTTGATAAAACTTGCACCCCGAAATAGTTACAATGCCATAAATAAGCATATGAAGTGACTAGCACTCATGACAGGAGAACTGCCAAACACCCATTACAAACCAGGTAAAACCCCTTTAGTACTATGCATTTACTGGAATACTGGAGTATCACAGTAAGTATGTGATATGTCTGTATAACGAGTATACAGTGCAATGTGTTTGTGGATAGGATCGTAATACTACGCCTGTATGCATGCCCTTGAGAGCTCTAGTCACACACCCCTTTCAAAAATGACCTTTGATTGCTAATGTGAGAAAACGTGACTGAAAAGCTAATCAGCCTGTATGCTTGAAATCAGTTGTACCGACGTAGTTTAGTGTTATTGAATTACAGGCGTTAGTGTGTGCGTAGTACACGGGGTGCAACTCGACTAGCGATACTATTTTCACTTGATATGACATTTAGCAAAGTTAGCCTGCTACAACACTGCTCATTCAGGGGGTCATTCGGGGTAGCAGGGCATCCTACACGTTTAAAACGACAGAAAACGTACCATTCTGGAGGCGATAGTGACCCTTGAGTTGGCGAGGTGTTTTTGCAAAGCAAAGAGGCTGCAGTTAAACCGCTGGACGCTTCTCAGAGAGCGATACATGGCTGCTGGCGTAAGAGGAGACCAAGGGCGGAACTAAAGTGAGCCAACCAAAAACAAGGGCGGAAACATATAAGTGTAACAATACAGGCTAGTTCCCATCAACGTTATTTTAAGTTTTATTTATTTATTTATTGTTCGTGCTTAATTTCTGCATTATATGTTTTTCACTTTGTACTATTTTATTTCTGTTTTTTTAATTATTATTTTAATTTCTATAATACTCCCTGTACTTTCCTGTTCTTGTGTTATTTGTATTGTAAAAGTGACGTGTTGTCAATAAAGTATTTTAAAAAAAGTTCCCATCAACGTTATTTTAAGTTTTATTTATTTATTTATTCTTCGTGCTTAATTTCTGTATTATATGTTTTTTACTTTGTACTATTTTATTTCTGTTTTTTTAATTATTGTTTTAATTTCTATAATACTCCCTGTACTTTCCTGTTCTTGTGTTATTTGTATTGTAAAAGTGACGTGTTGTCAATAAAGTATTTAAAAAAAAGTTTCCATCAACGCAGAGCCCTGTCAACTGCGCGTGCGTGGAATATGACGCGCGGACTGGATGACAGCTTTATTATTGCTCAACAGAGCCGCTCAGTGGTTCGTTTAGGACACTTGTTTTTGATTTAGCTGATTTAGCAAAATTAGTAAACGCTACCTTTTGCCCGCTCTCTTTTTATCTACTGTATTGTTCTTGTTATTGTTGTACAGCACTTTGAATTGCATTTATTTGTACGAAAATGTGCTTTATAAATAAACTTGACTGACTGACTGGATCAGCATGGACTACTCTGAGATTATAATATCACTTCAGTACCAAGGTTGGAATTGAATTTTTTTTTAAAAAGAAGGGGATATAGGCTATCAGTCACAAAAGTGAAACAACCGCTCACCCTCTTGTCCGTTCATATTTATCGATATGAATCCCAATTAGTATGATTGTATGAAAATAATTGTTAAATTTATGCAAGATAGGTAAAAAGGCCTACACATCTACTACTGTACATATCATACTTAAGTTGCAAACATGTTGAATTAAAAACGTCTGATGTTCTTTTTTCTTGAAAGAGATTATGTGTTATGTTACTTGATTGTGCTTTGAAGTTGTTGTGGCTGATACAGGCTGTGGATGTGTAATGTGACAAAGTAGTTGATTCCCCAAAGATTTGATATAATTTTTGATATAATTTTATTTCAAATATGCAAAAAACAAAACAAGCAAGAATACTGTAGCCTTAACAGCCATTATAACAAAATGAAAACAATGGATTTTTACATATTTGAAAAGGAGTGAGAAGAAGTATATACACTTATTTAATCCCACTCCTTTTCATTAAATCATTACTTTCTCAATTAGAACTAGAACTACCTGTACCAGGGCAAACTTGATGAATTTGTATAATACATAAATTATGATACATAAATTATAAATGAATGAAAATTGTATATAATACATAAATTCTAAATATATCCATACTACACACATACACAGCCACACCATTACCACAAGTGATCTTGCAAAAAGATGATGATGATGATAATAATAATAATAATAATAATAATAATAATAATAATAATAATACATTCCATTTATATAGCGCTTTTCTAGGTACATAAATATGCTTTACACACAAAATAAAATCATTTAATAGGTAGATTTAGTAGAGTAAGAGAAAACACTAAAAGTAGGTTAAACTAGAGGAGGTTAGTCCTGAGGGTCTTCAGACTGAGACAACGAGTAGGGGCGTGATGGGGGAGGAGGTCAGAGAGGTGGAGGGGGGGTATCTTCAATTAGTGGCCCAAAAGGGCAGATGGGGAGTATCAGAGTTACAGAGCATCATGAGAGATATGGAGCTTGTTGCTGCTGACAGCAAGCACGCCAAAAGTAGTTACAAAAAAATACCAGCAGGTGTCACACTGTGTTCACCTCCTCATCAATAGGTTTGTACACTCCTCTCAATAAAATACAGTGACAGGTAGTATCATATGAAGTGTCAATTGTTGTGCAGTGAAAAAAATACATAGGTATGTGTATAAAATAAAATTGAGTAGTTTGCCTGTGTTTAAACATATTTAAATATACAATTGACACATATATTCAAACAGTATTTTTAATTTATTCAAAAGTGAACATCAAACACAGAACACTGACCATCAAACAGGTTTACATGGGAAATCTGTTGATTGAGTTTTGTTTCGAGTTTTACGAGTTAATATGTGAGCCCATGTAAAAGTCAGAATGAATCATGCATGCTTATCTTGAGCCTGACACATGTGAGATTTATGTGGTGAGAGGAAATCAATAAGCTCAAAAACATAGGCCTACTTCATTTAGTACAGAAGTGTTACTCAAAGTCCAAAATCTTTCAGGAGTGTTACATCTGCAGCCAGTGCCATGCATGATTCATTCTGTCTGTACGTTTGACAATAATGTAAATAAAGTTCTTGTTCTTCAATGTTCTCTCTCGCGGTCGTCCTCAGACGAGCTTCCATCGTAGTCTCCAATCCATCCGGTTCTCCATACACCCGGCCAGCTCCGAAGAGCTTTCTGCTCCAGCATCCTTCTTCAGGACATCCACATATGTTATCCACATATAATGTTGCTCTGGAATTATTCATAAGGGAACTGAAATCCATTGTGGCAAGTTGACACACTACCTCAACCTTAATCAAATGTATCTTGTAAGGCGTGAGATGACTGCATATTTCTAAAAATTGGGACATTTTCTAGGTGGAAAGGAAAAGCACATATTTGCCCCCTTACTAATACTAATACTTACAGAGCACAGTAACCAATCAGGAGCAAGTCCGCCCACAGGTGGAATACGCAATTAAGTTGTTTTTCAGCCTTAGTATTCAGTTAACCCTTTGTTCATGCCAAACATATTCAGTGAACCCTTTGTAAAACAGTGTCCTCCTGTGTCTTGCCTTGTGGCCAGATGTAATTATCCTTATGACAATGTCTTCCAAAGGCATACAGTTAACTCCTACTGGATTTCATCAAAACCATCCAATCAATCAAAATGTCTGACAATGAACAATACATGGTGACAATGGACATTGAATCATTATATACAAATGTACCATTTGGAGAGGGTCTGCAAGCTGCTAAATGGTCCCTGGAAAAAAAGAGCAGAGGATACTCCCAGCACCCAGTGTATCCTGGATTTAATAGTGTGTAGCTACTCACATCTAATTACTTTCTTTTTGGGAATGATTTTTTCCTCCAGGTTTCAGGAGTTGCAATGGGGTCCAAGATGTCGCCGAGCTTCGCCTCCCTATATCTCGGACTGTTTGAGGCAGACGTTATTTTCAATGATCGTGTCAACGCCTTTCTTCATCATACTGTATCTCCTACTGGACGAGATGCCTGGACGACATCTTTTTCATTTGGACAGGTACCCAAACTCAATTATCACAGTTTCATGAATTCATCAATCATCACAATCAACACCTTAAATGATCTATTTCTGTTGATGCACACAAGATGAACTTTTTGGACATTCTAGTCATTAAAGAAGGTAATTTCCTCAAAACCGACCTGTATAGAAAAAGCACTGACAGGAACTCTCTTTTACATGGGGACTCCTACCATCCTACACCTCTGAAAAGGAGCCTACCCATCTCCCAATTCAACAGGATCAGACGGATCTGCAGCTCTGACGAGGACTACAAGCAGCCGATCTTAAGGACCGTTTCAGAAGGAGGGGGTACAGAGACGAGTGGATCACCGACACCGAGGCAGCCTCTCGCTTTGGTAACACCTCACAGACTCAGTGCCTACAAACAACTAGAACTAAGCTCCCTGACTCAAGACATGTATGTTGCATTCAATACTCACCTGTGGGAAGCACTGTTGACATGATAATCAAAAAAGCACTGGCACATCTTGGACACTGATCCAGCTCTGAAATCATGTTTCAATGCTCCCCCTCGGGTGGTCTATAAAAAAACACCAAATCCACGCAACATGCTTGTGAGATCGGATCTGCCTCCCCTTGGCCCCCCCTCCCCATTTCCTTAGTCAGGTCCCCCCAGGCAATTACAGATGTGGAAACTGTCAACAATGTCATTTCACCTATAAAACCAAGACGTTCAACCATCCACATCCTGGCACACCTTGATGCCATGCCCGCAGCCCTCTAGACCTATTGATGAGTTCAGACATAGTGCAACACCTGCTGGTCAGTTTTTGCAAGTATAGATTTTGATGATACTGTCTGTCGTCTATTGAAATCATTGTATGACAAAAAACAATACAGTAAAAAACAAAATATACAGATAGTCTGTGGATCACAAAGGGATTAAAAAATGCCTGCAAAAAGAGAAATATCCTATATAGATAATTCATAAGGTATAGTACTAGAGGACGAAAATAAATATAAAAATATAAAATATTATGAGGATATGTAAGAAGGAATACTATAATAAAATATTAGAGGATAACAAAAAACGCATTAAAGGCACATGGAGTGTGCATTATTAGAAATGGATCTAGAAACCTATTTTTATTGATAACGATAAGACCATGATAATATTGGCGATATGGTTAATGGTTTTACTACATCTTTTTGTAAGTGTTGGATCAAAACTGCAGAAGAAATCAACCCAGATTATGGGGATAGAAATCCATTTCCAGCACCTAGCTACAGTAGTGGCTGGAGATATACTTGTTTTTTACCACGCGTTCGTGTAGACTTTGCGTGTTACTGTAGGATACCACTATAGAACGTCCAGATTTGTATACTGTAAACGACAAACATGGTGACACTTTTTTGTTTATCCTGAGATCACGACAGAAAAAACGTCAGTGGCGCCATGGTAGAGAGGGTATGACCCTAAACCAAGCACGTCGTGACAATGGCGAGCTTCATCTCTGTTGCTGTCAGTGTTTTGGCGTGAGAATTGTTTGAAGTGTGAGAGTTGGCAACCCCGATTGACACATTTTGACAAATGACTATTTTTCTCGTCTTTTTTGTCTCGTAGCTACACTGGCATGCTTTCTCTCTTCTTATGCTGTTCTTATCTCTCCATCCCACATTCTCTCCATTCTGTCACGTCCATCACCCCCACGTAGGGTTGCCAACTTCCTGAAATGGAAATAAGAGGTGTGTGTGTGGGGGGTTGTTTAGGTTGGTGTGAACGCCGGTGTAGGATGCGTATCCGTAATGTGTATCCCCCTGTAACTTTTGCTAGGAAAGAAGAAACTTGAATGCATGTGCGCTCCCACGACCAGTTAAAGGGTAACTTTAAAGGGCAATTTCCCCATTGACTTGTGTCTACGTGACTGATGGGAACAATCATTTTTGAAATTGGTCCAGTATTTAGCTGCTAAACCGGCTGCAATGTAACCCTTAGGGGCAAGTTTGCCCCCTAAATGTACGTCCTCTTTTGCCACTGACAGTTTTACTTTTCCTTTCGCTTGATCCGGTAAGTTGCAGCTTTAATGTTTGAGAGGAGAGGAGGTATAGAGGTTCCATCTGTTGTGCTGTTTCACTCATGTGCTGATGTATGGATCGCTCTATTCTCAGAGCTTCCAAGTGGTGGTAGGATCTCATCAGAGCCAGACGTCTTCTGTGATCAGATCGTCTGATGGCAGAGCGTCTATGGAAAGCCGTTTTAACATTTAATCAAAACAATTGATACAGCAGGATTGGTCAGTTGAATTTTGATATCAAAATTCCCAATTTTGATATCAAAATTCGGAAACTTGATATCAAAATTGGGAAACTTGATATAGAAATTCGGAAACTTGATATCAAAATTCCCAATTTTGATATCAAAATTCAAACCCTTAATATCAATTGTTTTGATTAAATGTTAAAACGGCTTTCCATAAGCGTCTTTGTATGACCAATAATCGAACGACATTTCCAACCACATGGGTTTAGTTTATAATTTCTGGGTAATGCGACGCCTCTC
>CABFOS010121612.1:0-15183 GCA_900660315.1 Diretmoides pauciradiatus
GTAGGAGCCGCTCGCGCAACTCAAACAACTCGTGGCGCGCGAGCAGATATTGCTTCCGCGAGCTGTTTGAGTTGCGCGCGCGGCTCCTCTCAGCGCGCGCAAGCGCTGTGCGGGTGTGCGCGCACCTGTGTGTGTGTGTTTGTGCTTAAAGTTAGTCCAGATGGCATCTGCCAAGAAAAAACAAAAAGTGGACATCAGGAGCTATTTTAAAAACTGAAGAAATCTCGGGGCGGCGTGGTCTAGAGCTCACAAGATACGGTCAGTCAGTCAGTCAGTCAGTCAGTCAGTCAGTCAGTCAGTCAGTCAGTCAGTCAGTCAGTCAGTCAGTCAGTCACTCACTCACTCACTCACTCACTCACTAACTCATTTACTGGGCGTGGCTTAAAACACTGTTTATATGCTTTTTATTTTATAAACAAGTGCCCAAAATTTTCGGCTTGCGCGTTATGCGCACTCGCATAATGTATGTCCCCACCAAAGCTCAAAACAAAAATACACCCTTGCATACAATACAACGTTGCCAAAGCATATTAACACAAACTATACAATCATAATAAATATAAATAAACAATATTGTAAAACTAGACACCTGCCACCTGACTAACTGAGTCACAGCAACGCCATCACCTGTTTGATTCCAGCTGAGATGGGAGTTCACACTGCTGCAGCTTTTCTTGCAGCATTATAAAACTGTTTTGTCTATTCGTGAACTTTAAACTCTTCATTTATCTTTAATAACTCGATGAATAAAAGGAAATGTGAAATCCCAAAACATGACATTAACCAGGTTTAATTTGCCTGGAATAACACAAAAAAAATGTCAGACCATAAAACTGCTAAATTAATTCTGCCCTGTTTAATACCAAAAAGTTACATGCTGCATAATATGTGACAGTGAAGTTTGAATGTCAAATTTCAAACCGTTTCTGATTGGCTGTTGTTTGTGATCAATAACAACACCTAATTAAAGTTTGTCAAATTTCTAAACATTTCTGATCGGCTGCTGTTTATGATCAATAAGGACACTAAAGTTTGAATGTCAAATTTCTAACCGTTACATCAACATTAACATTCAGGGAAGACAACAGCCTACATGTTATTTGATGGGGGCGGTGAGGGACGTGGGTAAAGGAACGGGGGGCGCTGGCCCAAAGAAGGTTGAGAACCACTGTCCTAGAAGAACCTTTTGGAGTTTGTACCATTTTGTGACAGATTTTGGACAAACAATGAGTGAAGTGTGTGTGAAGACCTTTATTAAACCTTCTTAAACTTGAACTCTGGAGCCTGTGTTCTAATCGTACATTTTCTAGCAGTTGTTACCAATCACTAAACACTATCTAGGAAATTAAGCCATTCAATTCGACGCAAGTGCTTTTCAGTGTTAGAGATGTGGTTTGAATGATTTGCTCAAACAAAGGAACTGAATGGAAAGTGAAAAAGTAAGCTCAGAAGATTGTGGCTTAATAAGCTATTTTGTGGTTCACTGTTCATGAAACATATGGAGTGGAAAGTGTGCTAAATAGTGATAATCAACATCAAACATCACTTTTACTAACATGAAATGAATTATAGTTGTAGTTCACAGGTCACAAAACTTATATAGTATAGTACTTACGGCTGAGGGTGTGGTTTCTCTGCAGGTGGCTATGAGGCTGGAGTTGTAGTTGAACTATGGGGTGGGGGTGGGCCTGAGCCTGAGCCTGAGCCTGGACCGGAACCTGGACCGGAACCGCTCTCCACAGTAGCTCCTGAGGAGCAGGGGCTGGGGAGCTTTTTGGAGAGTCCCCTTTGGTGTGGTTCTCATTGTCCGCTGTGTAGACACAAAGATAACACATGAGGGACAGTTGACAATATGGTATGGTTTTAATAAGTGTATCTCAAATGTTTTCAGTGGAGGAAAATGTAATGAAATTAGACATAAAAAGAAAAGATTGAAAAAATAAATTAAAAAAATAAGACGAGATGAAAATACACTGCTAAGCCTCCCTCTCATCTATGTCTCCTCTAAAATATTTTAAACAAAGTGTGCCATACAAACCGTGTTGGCGAGCTCGCTAAGGAAATAACTAAGCAAATAAATCACTTCGTCGTTCGGTCAGTCAGTCCGTCAGTCAGTCAGCCAGGAGACGCTTAACTTCTCACAAGATCAGCCCCAGCTCTCTCAGGGTAAGTGTAGGTAGTCTCACATCCATAATTCTGAAAGCCAGTAACTAAGGACAACGCCAAACAGCGAAATAAACCATTAAAAAGGACATGGCCAACATGGCTCCTTTATTTTTCCTAAAATTAGTTAATGAATCAGTAATAGGTAAGTGGTGCAGTACAAGTAATTTCCTTTCCTGTTGTAGACCTCAAACTGTACAAGAATGAAACTATTTATATATGGGTGATGCACTAGAACCACTTTATTCCAACACAATGCAGAAAACAATGTGCTGCTCCAGCACTCTCTGAACCAGACCAACTCACACCTCCTTACAACAATCTACTGTACATAACTCAAACACAAAGCAATATTGTGATTATAGATAAATAATTACTAATGCCTACAACCCCCAAATGGTCACATAGACAGTTTTGGGTATTTTGGCTACTCTAAATATCCACAAAGAAACAGTAAAGCATATGTACTTCTACAGTATTTATTGTTATTTATACCAACCTAAACATACATAATTCAGCGCTTTGCTCTTATTAATCAAATATTATCATTTGCTGACGTGGTCTATGGCAGTGGTATAAAACACCTACACCTCAAAAAACAATAAGATTATATATACATTGGAGCCACAGTGGGTCTGTACACACTATTCTAGCAGTGCCGTGCAAAAGTATTCAAACCCCTTGACTTTTTGCTGTGCTATTAAGTATCATATTTCTATGTGATTTCTATGCAAAGCACTCTATTCTATCGAAGTGAAGACGAAATTGTTGAAATTTAACAAAGAAATCAAGTTCGCATAAATGTTCAACCCCTTTGCTTCGTTCGGGGTAAGTAGCAAAAATCTGTTCAACATTTCGGATGACCGTTACTCAGACGTCATATTTAGATTGTGTTTAGCAATTCTGACCATCGGTCTCTTTTCAAACGTTTCTTTCCTGCTAACAAAGCTGAGATCGAGTCCCTTCACTAGATCTATGGGACTTCATGGGATCTTAGGATGGACTCTCCATCAGAATACTGAAACACAGTACTGGATATACTGTATGGTTACCTTATGAATGACATTACAGTCCAGGTGTTGAAGTTTCAGAGAAAAGATCAATCGTAAGTCTCCCATTGCTGTTCATGAAAATACAGAAGGTGAAAAAGTTACTTAGTGTTTCTTGTTGAATTTCTCCACAGATTTCTGTAGTAAAAATGGACTGGAAAACCCACTGAAATGGCACCTTCTGTATTTTCGACTGATTGGAAATGGAAGAACTGGACTGTAATGTTATTCATAAAAGAACCATATAACATTTTCTTAATATTTATCACTGACTTTTAATGCACCGCCTGTCACTTATGAGGAACAGTATTTCATTTTTCTGTGTATGTAAGTACTCAGTGAAAGTGACAATAAAGTCAATCTTGAATCTTGAATATATCCCATACTGCGTTGAAGTATTCTGATGGAAAGTCCTCCCTAGACCATAAGATCCCATTAAGATCTGGCGCACAGCAAAAAGTCAAGGGGTTTGAATACGTTTGCACGGCACTGTATGTGCAGTGGACTCACCAGCGTGGGACTGCATGTGCTCCAGCAGGTTGTTGTAGAACTGGAACTGGATGCCACAGGCGCCACAAGTGTAGGGTTCTAGAAAATCACAAGACCCAGAAGAGGGTTTGACTCTTTGTCAGAGGCATTCTTCAAAAATGCACAGGCGTCTGTGGATCTGTCGAGCCTACATCCTGTTATGCTCGGTACTGGCGAAATGCAGCAGCTGTTTTAATTTTATGAATGTATTAATTTAATTTAGATATGTGCCTAGGAAAAAAAACATCGCAGGCACATCTCATTTGGTTTTTTATACAGGGCTTTTACGTCTATTGAATAAAATCCTACCTTTGATGACTATAGCATTAAAACAGTCATTTTGTTCTTAAGCCTGAGGAGGTTTGGTAGTAGAATAACGATAGGAGCCATTAGTGGGACACGTTTCTTAAACAAGTTTGTTTGCGAATTTTTGGGTCCTGCAGTCTTTAAAAAAAGTCTACACAAAAAGAATGACTTTGGAATAAAAGGGTTTTGATGTTTGGAAGCAGCTATTTTTTTTTTATCAACCGTGCAACCGTAACAAAACTGCTTAGTATGAGTCAGTGGTTTTCAGTAGTCAGTCAGAGATAACTATCTAAAAAAACTATGTAGATATATACAATGAGCCAACCCAACCTGTTCAGAATCGTCCTTGCTAAATATTTCATGATACATTGTAGAGAACAAAGAAAATAGACTAACAAAAAATGGCAGCGTAACAGAAAAAAGGTGACATGAAAAGGGGGGCGGTATGCTAATTATTGTGTTGAGCTGGTGGGGTTGGACTTACTCTGGGATGTAGAGAAGGAACTGGCCACCAGGGGGCTTGGAGTTCCTGTGGGCAAGAAGAAGGGAGCAGTGTAAAACTCCACCACATACTCTAGAGGCCATTTTCTCTTGTTTATCCAATCGGTGCCTTTAGAGTTTTATGTGGATATTTTTGATTTATGCAACCACAAATGCTTTGGAATAACAAAAAACGTTTGTTGTGGAGTTCTATTATTTGCCATGGAAAATTGCAAGCCCTCAAAGCGATTTCGAGCAGTGGATGGTGACAGTGAACATCGTGTACCCTCCATTTGCCAAAGTAAAGTGTTTGATAAAGAAACACACACAGTACATATTGATTGGTGGATATTTGCAGCACCGGGCCACCAATTTCCCCAAGAATATCCTGGTCAGACTGATGGTGCATACGAAAGTGTTGGGGTAGGTGCAAACAAGCTGGAGAACAGACCGTTCAAAAAAGGAGATCTAATCCCTTCTTTTGAAGTCTTTATACACATACTATCTGGGGTTCTTGGACGAGGGTTTTATGCAGAAACAAATGATGCAAGGACGTCTCACAAACCTCTTAACATGCGATACTCTGTCTACTCCCCATTTACCCGCATTTTCAGCCCAGGCATCAGTAACAAATCATCGTCTACAGAAATGCCGTCTCCATGTTTATTGACATTCACAACTGATATACTCGCAGAGTAGCGGAGCTGAAAATAATTTTCACTATGTGTGCAGAAATTATATATTTACAGACCCACACACACAAACCCACATAAAATAAGAAGTGCCTCAGTGCTCACCACTTGAATTCTGCGAGCTGTTTGTGTCAACCAGGCTAGACTGCAGTGCACTCTCCATTTTCCGAGGGAACGGACTGTCTATAAACAACGAAACAGTAGAAAAACATAAGTGACACGTCCATACTAAATAGCAGATCATTTTATTCAAAATATGAAACCGTACATTGAACAATATCAATGACATGCAATTTGGACTTAGCTTGTGTAGCTCATCTTAGCCTGTGTCATCACACATCCATCACACTAACTACATTGATAAAGGAACCAAATGTTCATATTACATTTGAATATGGGCCTAATTCCTCCTCTTCATTCCATCTTTATGACCCACTTCTTGGATGTGAGTGTGTGCCATGCTTTAAATAGTTTTATGGCAGACTTCCTCAGCGCAAAGATGGAAGGGGGTGGGGTGATCAGGTACTATAAGATACCATGTTAAAGAGAAAACAAAAAGGGATTGATTTGAGATAGTTGGGGGGGGGTTGGGGTTTGGTGGAGCAGACCACCATGCAAACCATGAATCTAGAAATCGTACACTCAATTTCCATTTCAAACTATTTTGTTAAAAGACAAACACAAAAGGATTTGTGCTTTGAATCAACATGGGAATAATAAAGCAATGGAAAGCTGACAGTTAAGCTGACATAAGCAAAAGGATAATCTGTGTAAGAAGGGGACATTTAAACATTATAAGAATTTCCACACATAGTCCCTTGTCATCATGAGATTTGCAGGCAATTACAAAATAGCCGAGTCCAACCAAGAAATGCTCTACCAATAACCTTGAATTTAAAGTATGCAACCTCATGAATCGACCAATAATGTTTAATATGTAAAGCTCATAGTTGGCACTGAGTAGAAGAGAAAGATGCACTGCTTCACTTACAGTGCTTTCAGGGTACAAGGTAGAGGGGTGGTGATCAAATTTCAATTAGTCATGGTTGGGAGAGGATGCCATCACGTGTGCATTTTGTTTTTGAGTTTGAGAAGATGAGACATGACACAATAATTGAGGTCTAACCCCCCCCCAAGAAAACTGCACCAATATAGCAACATTTTGGATTTATACCTGACACTAATGGGGAGCCTAAACATTTGGATCACGCGATATGCAAACCCAAGAAGATGCTAGTAATAAGTAGTAATACATTCAATTTACATGCACACTAGTGGGGGGAAAAAACACATTCATCCATTGCAGCACAGATGTGTCCTGCAGTAAAATGGTCAACATTAGGGACAAAGGCCACCAAATACCACCGGGACTACATTCATTAGGGGTGTAACGGTACGCAAAAGTCACGGTTAGGTACGTACCTCGGTTTTTAAGTCATGGTTCTGTACGATTTCGGTACAGTGGGGGTCAAAAAGACATGCAAAACGTAACATTTCTTTTCATTTATTATGAAGTTATAAACTTGTAAACAGTGGCTAATTGGTCATAATTTCCCAAACAAAGGAAGGCACATAAAGGCACATAGCTTTCTTCAATAAAAACATAGCTAGGTCTAGGTATTTAAGATAAAATGTCAGTCAATATTGCTGAAACCCCATCAGCGATGTATGTAATGAAGCTCGCTGGCTTAGATAGTGTTCACCAATATGGGGAGTCGGGTCAGGACACGGAGACTCGCTTTGTATTTAGAGAACTTTACTAAATGATTTATGCATCAGGTACATAGGCACAATTCTTTACCGTCATCAGTCTGCCACAACGCCAGGTGTGGGGCTGTGGTTGTGTGTGTGGTCTAAACAGGAGAGCAATACTCATTACTAATGTGGTTAAACAGGAAACACAAACACAAATTAGTAATAAAGGTATAAACATAAATATAGAGCAACTAACTCTCGGTAGTAAGCAGTGGTAATTACACATAAACTGAATCTTTCATCCAGCATTTGCATGTAGCTTAATTATTGAACTTAGCAAGGCTCACTAGCCCTTGTATACTTCTTTTTAACACTCATACTAAATAGTCAGTCATGAACACATTGCCAGTGCCATCAGCTTCATGCTACTATTCAATTTCAAATTATGTATCGTTTCACATTCAGCCCCTTAAATGGAAACTAAAAGCAGACAAATTGAAAGTGAGAACTAACAGTTCTAATTTCAATGTGAGTGCTTTTACAACCACTGACCTAAATGCCAGGATAATAATAAAATAATGACATTAAAAAAACACACACAAAGCTTTGAACACTCAGCATTAGTTAATAGCCTGAGAAATGCAGTTATTTAGCAGTGTCCTACAGTAAATTAAGTTTTTGGCTAATTTGCCAATTGCTGGTAAGTATATTTTTACCAGAGAAAATAATTAATAAACTATTCTTCATAGATATATGCCCCCCTACCCATTCCCAATGCTATTCTGTGTATAAAATAACTAATAACCTCTACTCTCAATCTAAAATCAAAGCTAAACAAGCTAAAAACAAGCTAAACAAAACTAAATAAAATTAAAGTGTAAAGTGTGTAAAGTGAAGTGCAAAACAATACCTGAGGTAAAAATGTAGACATATCCTAACAGTAAACATATAAGCAATAGACTAAACACAACTGAACTAGATACTGTGTGTCATAAGGTAAAGTGCAGTATACATGTGATGTAACCAGTCCAGAGAGAAGAAAGGGGGCGGAGCTAGTAGAGCTGAAGAGGAGGCTAGAGCCACCTCAGCACCTAGTCCCTTATCCCCTCGCCCTATGCACTCCCCCTCCGTTTGCGTGCTCACATGGAGGTTCGCCATATTAAGGTCCCAAACCAATTAGCAAGGAGTGTAAGTGGACTGTTAAACCTTTCGATAGCGAGTCTGCGTCGTTACATGCTTACGATCGTCCTAGCAGGAAGAGCACATGCAACAGGAGAATGGAGGAAACAACATACACATGTGAAAGTTCCGTCTTTCCACTTTGTCAAGTCAACTCAAACAGAATCACAGAATGTGTGGTGTTAAAAGATAAAACAAAACAAAAAAAGAGAATCTTTTGTCCCAAAGGACACAAATAAATTAGAATACGTCAAATACCTCATCCTCGTGGTTTTAGATGTGTTGTGTTTACAGGGACAGTGGAAAAGACAAGGCAGCTCATAAGGCTGCGAATGGAAAATGAAAACTAAACTAAAAAGAGAAATGCTGCTAAAGAGGCCTAATTAATTAATGAAGTTATCTGTCACTTTGTAAACCCTGTTTTTAGAAAATATAAACAAGTTAATTGTGCAAGCAGGGCGTCTAACCGTTGCCATGGTGACAGCTGGCAAGGGCGTGCCATAATTTGCCGATCCCATTTGTACCCTCCCCCTTCGTTAGAACTGCCCTCCACAGCTGCGAGTGTAACTTGATTTAGAGTGACACTTGGTAGTGAAGTGGTAGTGGGTAGGGGCTGGTTTGGGATTGAGCCATAGACTGTATGAAATATGGATGTAGTCTCTGTGATGTCACCCATAGGTTTCTGAAGAGCTATTGTGAAGCTCAGTGGGTGGCTCTGGCCGTCGCCATCTTGGCAGTGCCCGACTCCGCCTAACTCAAGTGGCCACACCCTTAATTATGAATAAATTTAAGCCTTAATATAAATTAATCAGGTGAGTTATATAAAAACTCACCCCCCATACAGTTGTCATGAATAGGGAAATTAGCTATAGAGACCAAAACAGGCTGTAAACATGCTTATTTCTGATGTAAAGTTGGGCATTTTAACATGGGGCTCTATGGGGATTGACTCGCTTTTGCAGCCAGCCCCAAGTGGCCATTTGAGGAACTGCAGTGTTTGACACTTCCGGGTTGGCTTCATTTTTCAGCCCTGGAGGTTGCCGCGTGTACTGTGGCCAGCAGGGATAAAGTTTGAGAACAGGCAAAGACCAAAGACTGTATATGACTAGGCTTGTCTAAAACAGTTAGCGGCCAGTGTGGTGACTGGCCCTTGTTGATTTATCTGCCAAAGACAAATTTTTACCAGCAACTGGTGCTTGGCGGGTGTTAATTTTGGACCATGTTATTTAGGTTGCCACGTGAAATACACATCGACCACAACACAGTCCTGGTCCTATAAGGCTCAGTAGATAGCACATGGCAGTATTGCCAGGGTGAGGGGTTAGACCACCCATGCTAAAGATATATGTACTGTACATGTAAATTCCAAAGCACTTGGGACAATAGCAGTCACCAAATGGCATACCGGTATGTTCTAGCCCAACCCGAGATACATACAACCATGAACAGTAGACCCTCAATTAAAAAAAAAATACAAAAAAAATACAACAACACTGTCCCTGCCACCGCAAAAAAAAACTTGGCGTGTGCAATTTTTAAACGCCCTCCACTGTTTTGACTGGCTATAAAAACTGGCCTTTAAATTGGGTTAGGGAAGCTGTTTCTCCCTCAGGCTCCCTTTGCTGGAGCAAATGTGACAACAGGGCGTCTGGGGGGGTTGAGCTGAGCTTGAGGGAGGGTTGGCTGAGTTTTGCCCTAATATGGGCACAGGCTGGGGGGTGGTGGTGGAGGAGGAGGGAGGAGAGGGGGGGACCCACCACCACAATGGCAGCCTTACTTTCCACTGCTGCTCTCTCTCTCTCTCTCTCTCTCTCTCTCACAAGTCCACACCCACGCACACTTCTTTATAGCCTCTATCAAATGCACCTGCACATTAAGCTCAGAGTTCATTTCCACAGTAAGTATATTGCTTACACACACACACACACATATTACACACATTACATAACAAACTCATTCCATAACTACCCACAATGACACGTACATACAACACACACTTGTAATAGCGGAGCACAGTTTGAGTCCTCTCCTCAGTAGCAGTACTCAGCTCTGTTCAGCTGCTGGTTCAGTTAAGCCAGCTGGGCCTGCTGCCTGCTTTTACACTTGCCCTTACAAACTCACTACTATCCCTATCGCCACATCTGGCCTCTAGTCTAGAGAGGGACACTGATAACAGCAACAGAGTCAGAAAACAGTGGT
The DNA here is from genome assembly GCA_900660315.1 of Diretmoides pauciradiatus. Taxonomy (NCBI): domain Eukaryota; kingdom Metazoa; phylum Chordata; class Actinopteri; order Trachichthyiformes; family Diretmidae; genus Diretmoides; species Diretmoides pauciradiatus. The sequence continues at coordinate 10,292 of CABFOS010121612.1, forward strand.
TAGTCAGGGTTGGAATCCGTAGCATGACATTAAAAGGACATTTTCTACATTTTCTATTTAGGCATCTGGAAGAGAGCTAAAGAGAAAGAGGGAGGGGTCAGTTGATGTAATAAACAACTCAGAAGGCTTCTGTCAATGGAGGGAGAGAGAAAGAGAGAAAGAGAGGGACTGCTATGACACATAAGTGAGCATGAAAGCATAAGAAACAAAGACAAAAAGCAAGTGGGAAAGTAAGAAAAAGCAAGGGTGTTTGGTATTCAGCTAGGAGGAGGAAGAGTGGCTGGCTACTACCAGCCATTACTGCGTAGTGTGGGTCTCCAGGCGTAGAATTCCTCCTACGTTGCTGCTCAATGCCACTTCTGTTCTGCCAAACCCTGCATGTCAAAAGCACTGCAGATACAAAGGGAACCATGTCTGTGTGTGAGTGGCTCTGTGTGAGAAACTGAGTGTGGGTGTGTGTCAGTGTGTAAGCACACTGTGTGTGTGAGTAGAGGAATCTACACTAGCACAGGCTTCTTCTCTCATGGGTGGAGGCCACCGAGCTAAGCTAGCTAAAGCTAACAAGCAAGCTACAATACACCTTTATCCAAGTAACCTGAAACAAATAGCACAGAGATGGACTACTGCTAAAGAGTAACACAATTTTAACGGCAACAAATACTAAAACTTGTGGATAGCAGTGTTGTTCTGATGTTCTAGAGCAGATGACATATGGTACTATGAATGGATAGTTTTAGTATGGGTGGCCCCAGTGGGAATTGAACCCTTACCCCTAATCCCTCTACCTGCTGAGCTATAAAGGACCACATAATGATTAAAAAAAACACTGTTTTAATAAGTGTGAATTTCTCCTGCTTGTGGTAGGCTCCGAAATAGTTTGAGAAGTAGGCCTCAATTAAAATGAGTAACACTGAACGTGGCTCACCTGACGCTGAAGAAGATGCTTTGGTACCAAAAAGAAGAGCATCATCCATCATTTGGAATTATTTGGTGATGATAATCAAAAAAAATCACTGTGCAAACTGTGCAAGTGTAAAAGGATTGTGGCAGCACCACCATCAAACAAATGTATACAAAGTATACAAGGCCGCCAGGGGAGGAGGAGCAGGAGGAGCTTGATTTGTTTGGGTTATTTATATAGAATACAGTATATGCAGTTGGCAACGTGAAATATTTATTTAACTGTAATTCAACTAATCAGAATTATAATCACAATTACAAATGTTGTGATAATGGTGCTGCCCTAGTGCTATGCACTTTATAATGGTCTACTAGACTTTTTTTTTCTCCAGCACCAGTATATTGCATACCTGACCTTTACAGACAACACAGCCCAATGAGGAGGTGTTGTTAACTCTGTAGTTAGAAAAGTCTGTTGTCTTGACCAAGGTCCAGATCAAGTGTGTCAAGATCAGCTTGTTATCTTTGATCTGCAACTGCCTGCACTGGTATTGTAGTAGTATCCCTGAGTCTAAGTATTTCAAAACGCTCTCAAGTTCAAGAAACGAAACCTGCAGAGTAAAGCCCAAGACAATGTCAGAAAAAAGAGGAACTGAGACAATTGACAAACAAACAATCATGCAGTACCTAGGTCTATCTCTTCCAAACATATGTAGCTGGTTAGTTTCGGGAACCTTTGAACTCTTTATAACCTACACATACACACAATTTTAGTGCCCACAATAGAATCTTGGCATATGGGCAACACTGAAACATTTCAATTTGCTTACACTTGCTGCAGTTGCAAATAGTTATATAATCAAACAGTGTTTCCCGTTAATTACAGTCTAATTTGCCCCGCCACAGTTTCATAATGAACCGAAAATATTTTTCCACTTCTCATAATAACATAAAAGATCGCTCACGTTGTGTTTTGTGCCATTGCTTCAGCAAAGCATCTCTCACTCCCAGTCAGTCAACCCCTCCCTCCGCTGTTCACGCGCACGCTCACACGCAGTCCAGCTGGCTCACGTTATCTTGCTATGTAACTAGCTGCACGATTAGTCACATTTAGCCTTCGATGTCAAAGACCGCATTAACTTGATGTTAACTATGTGATCAAACATTTATACTTACTGTATGATCATCAACCTGTTTGCTCAGGTTGCCTTTTCCAGTTTGTAAGGGCTCAATTTTCTATTGACGCTGTGTAAAATGTAAACAATTACACCACCAGTCATTATTAGTACAGAAGTACAGAAGAATTGCGACAAAAGGGACAGTAGCATCTCTTACTGGCCGAGAAGGGGCTACAGCGGTGGGGGAGAGGCAAGCATGGAGCAGCTAGCATGGAGCTGCTAGCATGGAGGCTAACAGTAACTGGTGATGGTGTAATTGTTTACATTTTACACCAGCCTCAATCGAAATTGAGCCCTTACGAACTGGAAAAGGCAACCTGAGCAAACAAGTCCGAGAGGGCAGATGACCATACAGTCAGTATATATATTTTTGATCACATAGTTAACATCAAGTAATGTTTCGTTGTTTGATGACAAGACGATGGCGTGGCTTCTGGAGGTGTGTTCGGAAGTGTAGCCCCGGGTGATCCTATTCCCCAGGCCGGGGTGGTAAAAGGATAAACCCTCGACCCCGAGCCTGGGGAATGAGGATGAACAACTCCATCCCGCCCACACGACGAAGAAGAAGTAATGTTTTACAAGAGCACAAAGTTCTTCATAGATCTAGACTCTTAATTTTGCTCTCAAAGTGCACCAGATTGATGCATTTAACTTTAAAATATACAACATTTTCTTCAGGGGAACATGCCCCCAGACCCCCCTAGAGGGTCTGAGGTCCTCCCACCACAGTCTCACAAAATCCTGTGGGAAACACTGATCAAATCATCAAGATGAATAATCAGGATTAATCATGATCGCAAAATAATCAGGATTATCATTTTAGCTGTGATTGTGCAACACACACACACACACACACACACACACACACACACAGTCCCATGCCTTGACCAAGTTGTTGTCGTTTTGGTCCCTTCAATAGTTTCTGGGCTGTTATATCGTCCTCACCAAAGCATGACTGCTGTCTTTTTAAATGTCTGAATATTCCTGCTTTCACAGACCATTAAGTTGTCATAAATTAACAGTTGTAAATCTCTAGATTCCTGCACCTGCTAAAATCAATGGGCAATGCTGCTGAGTTGCAAAAAAAGCCACAAGCCAAGGCTGTAGACAATATCACTCTGCCAGCTGTGAAAAGCAGAAAACCAGGTGGAGCAATAGCACCCAGCTATCTGGCTAATATACATCAACTAGCAGACTTGGCAATAGCATCATGCCAGAGACTGAAATGGCTTGCAGCTAGTTTTTCTGCATAAACTAGAAAGTGTGATTCACAGAACAGACTGCCATACTGAAGTACTGTTGTGGAAAAGCGTCACAATACAAGAGCAACATTTTGAGACAATGCAGATGGGAGAAATTTTTTCTGAAAGGCATGGAGTTTGGCAAATGATAATCAACATAGTGGGCTTTTGAGAAGAAGAAAATTAAAAAAATTAATCAATTCTGTTCATAATTGTTGATGCTACACTGCTGCCAGTGTAGCATGACCTCAACAACTCAGTAACGTAGCACCCTGTAGGTGACAAGGCAGGAATGGAGGAGAAGAATCCAAACCGACAAAGTTTCTATCTTATCTTTCAGTTTTGTATCTTTAAGTTTCTGTACTATAACCCATTTACCAAGCCTTTCAATTTTCCTGTGGCCTAGAAAGAGCTGTGCTTTAGGCATTTGTGCATAAATAGACTCTGCCAGAGCGAAGAAGCCTGTTGAGAGTAGTATGAAACAACAGAGATGAACAAAATCGATGGGACAGATGGTGTGCATTTTCAATAACCCCATCAAATCACCACTCAGGTTTCAAAAACAACAGAGTACTTATCTGACATGATGCAGCATGAGCCAGGATTATATGAGACCTACATACAAAAATCAGGAGGTGTGATCAGGACTATGCAAAAAAACAAACAAACAAACAAAGTTAACTGGGTGAAAAATATAAACACGTCTCCAATCGAAGTGAATAGAAGTTCAAAAATACAGAACTCCTGAAAAAAACTGAAATGATATCCATGAACACTGCTCTCTGCTGACACGCATGCTTGGTTGCAAGGTAGCAAGGCAGGCTGCATTGCATCCACTGGGTTCATTTCAAAACTTGGAAGATAAAACTTCACAGTACCCGGATACAACAAAGAAAAATGGAATATAAATAACACTGAAGCAATTGAGGGGTATCAAACATAACGCAAGTGACAATTACAAGCACAACCTCAGCACAATAGTAGCCAATGAGAGCGTACTGAAATCTGTGGGAAGAACAGACTTACAGTACAGAGAGCTGTTGTCTTGCTGACAGGATGTGAATATAAAAAGTGAAACGTGAGCAGGAAGTGTGTAGGGTCATAAAGCACTGCAGTTTGAACACATACTCATTCTCACAGACAGACAGACAGAGGGAAAGAGGAAGACAGAATTAGACAGATAGACAGGTAGGTTGGGGTAAAACAGGAACTTTGAGCAGACAGTTTGATTTGCATAGCGTTTTACTGCAACACAGCCATGTCAGCCATAGACAAATAACTCATTTCCTCAGGGGAAAAATGACATGGGAGAAAAATCCTGGAAGGCCCAACACTTAACACAAACAAATCTCTAACATTACGCCTGGTGAACATTGGACACTGGTGTCTTTGGTGGTTAAAAAACATTAAGCTGTTAAAGAGTTAAGCTGTTCTAATTAAGGTAGCAAAGATTTATTAATCCCTCTTTACCAAATAGCAAGACTGAAAAGGTCCCCTGTGTGAGTGTCCAACCTAGTCTGCCAGTCTATCATGCCAATCAAAACAGGCCTCAGCTGGAGCGCCTTGTTCAGTA
>CABFOS010121614.1:0-11455 GCA_900660315.1 Diretmoides pauciradiatus
CCCATTGGAGGGCCCTGGACCCAACTTTGGAGGGCCCTGTACCCCATTGGAAGGCCCTGGACCCCATTGGAGGGCCCTGGACCCCATTGGAGGGCCCTTGACCCCACTTTGGAGGGCCCTGGACCCCACTGTGGAGGGCCCTGGACCCCATTGGAGGGCCCTGAACCCCACTGTGGAGGGCCCTGGACCCCATTGTAGGGCCCTGGACCCCACTGCGGAGGACCCTGGACCCCATTGTAGGGCCCTGGACCCCACTTTGGAGGGCCCTGGACCCCACTGTGGAGGGCCCTGGACCCCATTGTAGGGCCCTGGACCCCACTGCGGAGGACCCTGGACCCCATTGTAGGGCCCTGGACCCCACTTTGGAGGGCCCAGGACCCCATTGTAGGGCCCTGGACCCCACTTTGGAGGGCCCTGGACCCCACTGTGGAGGGCCCTGGACCCCATTGTAGGGCCCTGGACCCCACTTTGGAGGGCCCTGGACCCCATTGTAGGGCCCTGGACCCCATTGTAGGGCCCTGGACCCCACTTTGGAGGGCCCTGGACCCCATTGTGGGGCCCTGGACCCCACTTTGGGAACCTCTGGGGTTAGACTTAGGCTCTGTCTTGAAAGAGGGTTGAATATATTTAGCTGTCACAGCCTATTCGACATGGAAATGAAGTCAGTTAGTTTATATTGATGTAGTGTTAGTGAAAGGAATGTGAAACTCTGCCAACATGTCAGCTCAGTCTATTAGCAGCTACTCTATTATGCTCTATCGCTGAGCCACTGAGCACTACAGCATCGTCCATATCGGATCACATTGTGGGACACAGTACATGCCCTTTTATGTGATTCATATCAAAGGTTAATTGCTGCTATTTTGTGTGTGATATTCCATTAGTTGTTTGCCTGTAAGTGGCTGAAGGGTGGAGGTGAAGTGCATGATTTGGGTCTCTGGTTATGACTGCACACGCACAATCAGTAGCTGTTTTTGTCAAAAGAATGGGATTTATGTGGCAATAGTGTCATGATGCTGCACAAAGAAGATGTGTCATTATCTTGACAAGAGTAGAGGCAAATTAACTGTGACACAGGATCCATTCGCCCCTATGACTCCCATTTATTTATTTATTTAATGTATCTTACTGTGAGGTGTACAATTTCCCATCCAAATTCGAAATCAATCACTGTTTTCCTAAACACGTGTCCTTCCTGTGATCTTGGAGAGTAGACAAGTCTGTCCCAAAGATAGAAACGAGGGAGTCAACACTCTTATCGGAAGATAAATCTTGAAACCGATCAATTAATGATGAGCAGAAGACAAGCTAATTATGCATAATTGTCTAATGATAATCACTGTCTTTGTTAGATAAAACAACATCATTTGTTTCAGATGATATATCTTTGTAAAAGAAGCACAATATGAATAATTAATCATAATAGTTATCACAGGTAGATGATGTGTTTGTGTTCTGTCTGGTTTGGAGCTGATAGAGACCAACGACATCAAGAGAACTATTTCAAAAGGATTAGTTGCCACATGAGGTTTAGTAATGTGTGTGGCGGCATTTAGAGGTGACCTTTGTACAGGGTTTTGTCTCACACTGGTAGAGGAACTTAGTCAGTACTGTATATACTGTATATTGTGTATATATAAATGCCCATTTGACATATTCTTTATTTCGTGCTGCTATATTGAGTTTGAGTGACGATATAATGTTCTCTATGTGTCACATGGAAGTTATTCACTTCAGATCAGTATACTGCTTTATTTGTTGTTATAGACACAGATTATTGTTAAAGGTAAAGTGATATTAGTAGGATGAGATATTGATGCCTTAGATGAAAACTGTTTTTCTGCTTGCTTTGTGGTGGTGCTGATGGTGCAGTACAGTAGAATGAAAGATCCACATTGCGCGTATCCATGTTGCATTTCAGCTTTGATACCCATGGTAATCTTTACTTTAGATAAGACCGCATCATTCAAACCGTAGACGACTTTGTTTACATTCCTGGATTTTCCCTTTGGGAATCAGCAATAAAATCAACTCAGTGAGTGCAGAAGCACACGTGAGGTTCGATTACAATGGAGCGAGGGATTGTATCTTCAAAGTACCTAAAACATTTATGGTCATCAATAGAATCTCAAAGGTTGTCTGTCTATTTCATCATTCATGTACATTTAAGCACTCAATAACTAAATTACTGCAATCTTCAGTCATTAAATGCATCTTCTATATATATTTTTGAATATTTTTGTTCAGTGCAGCATGACAAATCAACTTGACTTTTAGAGCTTAGTTAAGAAATAGTTTTGTGATGAAATGTATTCATCCCGACTCTCTAGCATGGACAGTTGGGTTAATAATAATATGCTTTCCATCCGGAGGATATCCATCACTATACCACCAATACTGTCCCGTCTCCATCACATTACCATAGAGCTCCTATAGTACTGTTCACATCACAGACTGTGAGCAAATGAACCAACAAGTGAGTGAACAAAGAATGAGCAATGAGCCAACAAACAAGTGAAGGAGCATCTTGAAGACCACAGCACATCGGTCTTCAAGATGTGCTCCACTCTTGTAGAGAGCATCTAATAATATTGTGTGTGAAATGTAACATTAGTAGAGACGTGGATCTGCCACTAACTTTTGGATGCAATCGCAAAAATTACACTATTAATGCCCCAAATGAGAAATGAGTGCTTCCTTTCACAGAGAGGTCAAAGTTCAGCGTCAGCTCGCAGATAAACTGATCTCTGAGTGTACAAATCACTATGCCAAGACTTTTATATCAACACTTATAAATCCAGACCCGTTAATTTGGCACATTTAGAGTTTTCACAAAGAGCCACATCACCTCTATGAGTCACCAAACAACTCCACTTGTCAACTCCAGTGACAAATGAACACAGGATGATTTGCAGTGTACAGAACAGTGTTCCTGCATGGAGCTGCTGGGGATTGAGTGTCCTGCTGGGGTGGATGTTTGCGGTCACAGGGGTTTGAACTCAGGGATTCTGGTTGAAGGACACAGTCTCCCTCTATACCACCCTGCAGCTCTTTAACCTGTTGACATGTATGACCATGCATATGAGATATCTGCTGCATAGAATCCCTCTGAGATTTGAACATTTTATATTATATTCATAGCATGAAATGAACAGTCTCTGTAGGAAAAGTTAGATACCATTAATTACCTGAGGGGATACTACAGTTTGTGTCAGAAATATAATCTTTGAGCAGTAAAACATAGACAGACTCATCTAAATTAATCAAAAAAGACAAATGACCCACTATGTAATCTTGTCAGTTATAACACAGTTATAACACATAGAATTAAGAGTTTTCTTTATTTACTTTCCTATTTGAGCAGATTATACATCTGAAATTTGCTAAACTCTGAGAATACATAGAAGTGGAACTGGAATGACCAAATTTTCTGTTTTTTTTTCTTATTTGTTCTCCAATATTTCTTCCTGAAGCCAAACTGCTTTCCACAAATAGGAAAAAAAATATGAGATAAATGCTGTAAAATTCTCAGATGATTATGTGCAGATTATAATTTAGTTCTGTATGTATGTATGTAGTAGTGAGATCAATTCTTTGTTACTGAGATGCATCCGTGTACAGGGTGGTATCATCATGGCTATTTAGGCCGTTTCGTGGTTTGTATGTTTTATGTGACTATTGACTGGTTGTGTCTTCATATAGGTCTGCTCCAGCCGCTGGCGCCCCTGCAGAGGGAAATCAGCCTCCCAACCTCACCAGCAACCGTCGTCTGCAACAGACGCAGGCACAGGTGGATGAGGTGAGTCTGCCTCCTTGCAAACCCAAAGTCACATACTGTATTACAGTACCAGACTCTGATGTAGATACTTCCATTTGTTCATGATTCACCAACGGGAAACACAATCCTTTCTGCTTGCTCATATGAGTGCTAAAACCAATAGGAAAACACAAAATCTCCCTTTGTTAAGAGTCAAGTCAAATCTTTTATATAAAGAAACCATAGTTAGACATGAAACCTTTTTAGATGTTTTTATGTGTAGCTAATGTGTTGGGGCACATGTGCCTAAATTACAAAGCACTATTCTGATGGCTCCTTACAGATAGTTGACAGTTGACTGCATTTCTTCTTTCTCATACTTCCGCCCGCACATTGCCCCACATATCATTCCCCAGGTGGTGGATATCATGCGTGTAAATGTGGATAAAGTTCTGGAGCGTGATCAGAAGCTGTCAGAACTGGATGATAGGGCCGATGCCCTGCAGGCTGGAGCCTCTCAGTTTGAGACCAGTGCTGCAAAACTGAAGAATAAATACTGGTGGAAGAATGCCAAGGTGAGTACATACAAATGAAGTAACGTGAATGAGGAAGATGTGCGTATAAAGGTGACCTTAGACTGTCCCATTTACAGAAAACTGAAAAGACTGAATGACAATGATATGTCTGTGGAGCGCTGTCCTGTCTTGAACACACACAATGAAGCCTATGTCATCGTTTGTATATTATCAACTCTTTTGAGCAAACTTTCTATGTGACACCATCTATGTGCTTGGTCAGACATCACTTGATTATAAAGTAGTATGGCCACCTCAGGAATCCATCACTTCTCGTACTTCTGCTTCACACTATGGCCCCACACCAGAAATTCTTGCAGCAGTACAATTAGATCTGGTTGTGATTGTGACTGTGGGTTCGTCGGTGAGTGACCATCTCACACTATGTGGGTATGAATAATAATGCAGACATTGGCAGGCGACATTTTGGTGTGATGCTGAACATTTGTCAGACCTTGTGCGGGATAAATTGGCTCTCACATCGCACAGTCTAAGGTTTCCTTTGGTCAGTAGTGACATTATACAGCAGAGTATGGACTTGGAGTGAATTGGAGATCATCTAATCTACATATGTGTTAAAAATGACATCTTTGAATTAATTAAAAGGCTAAAGACACTCAACAGTCGTACTCCTTTTTCTAACTCTTTCTCTTTTTGTCTTTAGATGATGATTATTCTGGGTGTGATATGCCTGATTGTCCTCATCGTCATTATTGGTAAGGGTCAATGTTGTTTTATGTGTATATGTGTATATTATGGCTATATACATAGACTCATACATAGATTAAATAATATTATACACTATATTCATAGATTCAGGTTTGGTGATGACAATGAATCTCTTTGCGAATTTGAAATCACACCATAACTCAAAATAAAGGATCATTTAGCACTGATTGGAAACAGTACCAGTGCGATGAATCAATAAATACTGCAGTTCTGATTCAATATACATTTAAAACTCATATTTCACATACTTTCACATGAATAATATACTGTATTGTATGAAAAGCTAAGGCAATCTTTATTCATTTCAACAAAATAAATACTGTAAAAGAAAGTAATCCACTGGTAAATCTTTGTTCTATAGGTGACGTTCTACTTCGATACTATACTGTACTTTGCTGATTTATCACTTCTGTTCTGATGTGTCGCTTTGTAAACATTATGCATTATGTTTTCATCACCGCTCCTCTGTTCTTTCTTTCTTTCTGCAGTGTACTTCAGCACCTAAGAAGAGTTGCTCCTACCCCAGTCTGAACCCAACTTCCTTGCAACAGAAAAACCCTCAAATTGATGACAAAATTAATCACTGATGATGAATTTATCATATATCTTCCCAATTAGCCTTGATATAACACCCCTAAACCCTTCGGGGCCCCATGGCTCCCCCACTTCCACCACCTCGCCTCTGGACCCCTGTCAATATTTGTCCTGTGAGTCTGTGGCCCTGTCTCCTTTCTAGGTACTTTTGGCTTTTCTAATCTGCCATACTGAGAACCAAACACTTGTGACGATGCAACAATAGAAAAGGAAACAATGACTGGCGATAATTGTTACATAACTGATATGATATATAGTTCTTTGTAGAGTTTTATTCTGATATATACTGTTTTTGTAGGTGTGTGTGTGTGCGTGTGTGTGTGTGCGTGCATTTTGTATTTTTTAATTTTTGTATTAATTTTACGTATGCTTCAGCGTTAACTACTGCCTATTTATCAAAGTGTCTATCTTGCATGTTCTCATTGTCTGTCCGTCTGTCCTTTGCTTACTCTTTCTTGCTCTGTCTTTTAATAGAGTATTGGTGCATCTTTGCACAATGGAGTTGGTCTCCTCCAACTAAGGTACTTAAAGGGAATACCAGTCAATTTTAGAGTTCATATCTGTTATTCCTATCGTGCAAAATAAGCCGGAAACAAGAGGACTGAGTCTTGAACTTGAAATGACATCAAGTTGTAAAATGTGGTGCTGTTTCATAGACTGATTATTGCAGATCCGAACATTGTTTTCGTCGTGTTTTAATATCAAACATAGCTTTATTCGACCATGATGGCATCACTCCTCGACCACAAGAATTAGAAGATTCCAGTCACGTTTTCCAGCTCCAGATTCTATATCTTGATGCTATCAGGGGTTCAAGTCTTTCAAGTCGTTTTTCTGGCTTTCCAAAAGAGCCGTTCATGCTCACAGATATTGATCGACCACACAAATAATGCATGAATTGTTGAATTAAGTGGTATTCCCCTGTAATCATTATTCCCAGTCTGTTCCATCTTCTTTTCTACCATCATCTGAGCGCGATCTCTCTCTGTTTCTCTCCTCCAGTAAGTTTCAGCCATACAGTCTTGTTTAACACCCCACCCCCACCTCCCCCTGCATGCTTTAACGCCTCGATTTCTTCTGATGATTTCAAAACTGCCATAGTATAGTTGGACCAATGTCTGTAGATGTTTCTTTTTTTAAACTTTTACTTAGTGTCTTATTTCGAAAACATTCCTTCATTGCAGTATAGTGCAAACGCTCTTAATGTAGCACATGTAAGTGTAATCTTTAAAAAATACATGAGGTGAAAATAGTGCCGCCAATATCGGTCATACAAACCATAAAAGAAAATACTGATACTTGTAGCTGTAAGGGTTAGTTTTGGGTAGCCGCAATTAGAGTTTGAATCTGTCCAAATTTCTTTCTTTTCGTTACCGTAACATTACACATAAACTACAGAGATGTCATTATTATCATGCTGTAGATATAGACTTGAAAAATAACACTAAAATGGTACTGTTGTATAATTTCCGTATAATAAGGGTTCATTCTCATCGGCCCATGACCTACATGGACACAGAACAGCCTTAGTCTCCAATCACTCAAAATTAGAGGTTATTAGAGGTTATTATCCAGTCAAACGCGCGTTTAGTTTGTACAGGGGGAGTGTCTGACTGAAAAAGAGGAATCTGTTTAAAATGCACAAACAACCTTGTTTTTGATGGCGCTGTCCGGCTTCTCAACCGCCGGGCCAGAGATCCTCATGCAGCAAAACCTCACCACATGAAGAGCACATAAACAGAGACAACTGAGCCTTATCTGCAAACGAAGGCACAGGGACAGAGGCTAATGAGGAAAATGACATAAATTCACATTTGTCTAGAGTTTTAATACAACAAACCGATAACTTAGGGGTCTTTCTTCGATTCAGAGATTAACAGATAAAGGTTAAAACGATGAGTGAGCATTCCAAGAAATGGGAGAAGCAATTCAAGCAAAAGTAGCATTCCTAACAAACTAGCCGGTGTTTTGCTATCGCAGTGGTTCTCTCTAAATGTTTCTCCCTATAGTTAAGGCCTTTTTCTTTTTTAAATATTATAGATTATATTTATATTATAGTATATTTTTGTGTGAAAAGACAGGTAAAGAGGAGAGTGCAATCAGTACCGTTTGCTGCTAAAGGCAGTGAAGCTCCTCTTTACCTCTGTCTCGTGTGTTTTTTGTAATTCAGCTCTGTGCGTTATACACTGCCAAGCAACTAGGGAGAAGCTTGTTTTATTGTTGCAGTTATTTCTTCATTAGTGCCCTCACTGGTTTAGTCTTAAACAATTCCTTTACGATGTCCTGTGCAATGGACCCTTTTTGGCTACTTTATAGGAGTGCAGGACAGTGTGATGCGTCTGCTTTGTGGATTTCCCAGTCTTCTTTCACATTAAGGCCGAGTACACATTAGCAAACATCTTAGGTTCCCTAAAACTGCAAAAAGCGCTTTCAGGGACCGTGAAACCATTAGGGTCTTTCTTTCTTAGGTTTAAAGGGATTTATTTGTGGTTGTGTTGAAGGAAAAGTTGTCAGATTGTTAACCTTTGTATCCCATTGTGTAGACTTGCCTAAAACAAACCAAGAATTCTAAGATCTGATATAATAAGATGGAAGGTTTAGCTGTACCATCAAATCTCTCCTCTGCGCTTTAGGAAACTGGGAATTTCCAATTCCACGGGTGAGTTGTTGTTTTTTTTGCTGCCGTGCTCTATAGTTGTGAGTAGGCGATAGTCACTGGGACGTTATGGAAACCACTAATACAACTAAACCAACTTGCTTAATACCTGCAGGTGTGTGTAAAACCTTAGTAGCCTTGTCTGTTTTCGACATGACGTGTTATCCTCCCGACCAACTGATCAACATACTCCCTTTGCTCAACTCACTGATTCAGATTCCCCCACATTGTGTATGTGCGTGTGTGCGTGCGTGTGTGTGTGTGTGTGTTAGAGTAGCTCCGCCTGTGTTGGGAATATCCTTAGTTTATCCTGACAGATTAGGCTGCTTAAATCTCAAAGTAAGGGCAAGTTGTTTCCGTGACAACTTAGGTATACAAGCAGAGAGGTTACAGATCTGACACTCAACCGGACTGACCCCCACCCCTTTGCCTTAGAGTGCCCCCGTCCTTTATTTCCTCTAAGTAGAGCAAAAGTAAATTACAGAATATTACCAAAGACCAGATTTTCATGCTTATGCTGCCAATTGCCATCAAAAACAAGTGGAAAGAAACAGGTTTTCAAAGCTTATATGAAAAGCAAACCATCTTACTCTGTTTTAAAAGCCCTTAACCCAAGTATCCATGAGTACAAGACCCTCTAACCCTTACGCACACTGTGTACATGGTGTGTCGCACTGGCTAATAAATGTGCCATTCTAACATATGCAAGGTAAACTAAAACGTAAGGACGACACGCTTCAAAACGGCAAATGAAATCCCCCCACCATAAGGCTGTGTGTATCCAGGTCTGAAGAGCTACTTAAATCTGTAACACATGATCCTATAACTAATAATAGCACAACTCTTCTTTTTCTGTGTGTCCGTAGTGCTGACAACAGTTTTAAAATGAAAAGACGTGTAAACTTTATCTATAGTTGTTAAACAAAAAACAAGAAAAATGCAAAAAAAAAAACTGTATTGTTTGGTGTTGTAATATGGGGGTGTTTTGGGGGGTAGGGGGTCCTATATCCTCAGGTTCACTATATTAGCAATTTATGAAAATTATAGATAAGGCCAGAAATTATATTAACAAACAAACTGTACAATTGGATTTTCTGGCAATATAAAAAAAATATTGTAGGGTTTCAAATATGGTCATTTTAGCCATCGCGCAGGAGTTATCATCCAGGTGGACTGAAGTGACATAACGCTGATTGGGGTAGGACTTCTGTGTTATTCATAAATCAAACTGTTGTCCTGAGAGTTGCTCAACAAATTGGATCACAACGGTGAAAAATGAATGAAGTGTTCTCTTCTTCTGTTGCTTTGTCGTCTGTAAGGAAAAGAAGTGCGCACGTTTCAACACCGCGGCACTTTTTCTGTTGTAATTTCTAAATCTGCTGAGACAGGAACATGATTTGGCGGAGAGAATATTGTTTTATGTCAACCTCAAAAAAAACTATTCAGTGATCTCAACATAACGCTGTGTTCAAACTGTATGGGGGTAAATCCAAAACAGTTCGCACGTCCTCTTTCAAGTTTGAATTAGAATCAACTGAAGGTGAATTAGATGAAGATAAGAGTCCGAAACTTCAACTTGAGTCACTTCGTACGCACAGAGGAGTGAAATCTTCTTAATATTTGCTTCACATGACTGGTTTACCCCCAGATGGACTGAACGCAGCTAAAGGAGGGAACCTTTTGAGACTCTGAGCTTTTACAGGATGGCAATAAATGTACAATATTCTATTTAATACACTTGTTTTATTTCTGAACCAAATATTGTGTTTTTTCTTTTGCATCAATTTAGTAATAATTCCAGATGTCATTAAATTGTTTGTGTGTACGCACTGATGGGTAAAAGTCAAGAAAAAGGAAGTTAATGGGAAAAAAAAGTATTTTTACCTTCATATGTCCAGAATGCGGTTTACATCAGATTGCTGTTTGTATCTACAATATATATATTTTTTGTTTAAATCTGTTTATTTTTGAGGAAAGCATTTGGTTTCTCTTTGGGACCGGGGGTTTCATATTGCCCCTGTTCATCCGGACTTACAGGAGGGACAGGACCGGACGATCATGGGCAATGTGCTTTTATTTGGGTTTTCTTTGCTTTATTTATTGATAGATTTATTGTGCTGTCATTTGGTATGGGATTGGAAACTAAACAAGGTTGATTCAACGTAAATGAGAGGAAACTGATTGAAAAACAGAAGTACATAAAATAATTGTAGTGTAAATCTATCAATGTCTTATTATATTGATGAACATCATGAAATATATGTATATTGGAAAAACAGTAATTATGACAACTTGTACTTTTGTGTGTGTGCTTCATGTGCTTTGTGGGTGTGCAGCAATGGGCAGATGCAATTTTGACTGCGATTCTGGGACTCTTATGAACCTTATGTGACCTGTATGAATAAGCATAAATTTATTATCAGTACAAAGATACAAAGACAACTTCTTTTCTTTAATTATTCCTAATTACATCTAAATGTGATGCAACCAGAGGGTCCTGAAGCCACTAAAAGGCGTCTAACGCCGTCCAAAGTCAAATAAGGCTTTGGGCCTAATATGTTTTCAAGGTCCTTTCAAAGTCTACTACATTAACCCACACACACACACACACACACACACACACACACACACACACACACACACACACACACACCCCTTAGTTCTACATGTATGTATGCGTATCCCATCATTCTATCATATAAAGATTTCATTTATAAGTGTAAGAAAAAGGGCGATATGTTGGAACTCACATTAGTAATCACACTTTTCAAATCACAATGTCTGGGGAATCCATTCTACACTCACATCAGCTTCAATTCAATGGTGTGTATAACCTACATTTAGATACATTTAGATAATACAATTTTCTTCTTATTTTAAGAGACACTTCAACTAGAGTACAATAGATAAGATAGATAAGATAGACCTCCCAACCACTTCCTCCATTTTAGAAGTGGCAGTGATGAATTAAAAATACATTTTAATTCATGATGATTAATATGCTTAGACCTACTGACATGCAAACGACATGCAAGTCTATAATCAAAACATTATCAATATTATATAACAATAATAATAATAACAACAACAATAATAATAAACATAATAATAACAATAACAATATAATAATAATAATAATAATAA
>CABFOS010121615.1:0-14590 GCA_900660315.1 Diretmoides pauciradiatus
TTTAAGAGAATAAAAATAGAACTAAATGGGTGAGTGAGTGAATGAATGAATGAATTATTTACAATTGAAACAGTGCAATGGATATTTGTGCAAATACTCAGATAGTAAAATAAATATACAATAGTCCAGAGGGTGCGTTAATATAACGCATGGTGACAGACGTTAATGTAACGTGTATCCATTATGGGGGGGGAATCGGAAACGGAAACTTGCAGTGGGGGTCCCGGGCCTTGTTAATGAAGCTCACTGCAGATGGGAAGAAACTGTTCTTGTGTCGGGAGGTTTTGGTCCTGATGGACCGCAGCCTCCTACCTGAGGGAAGTGTCTCAAACAGTTTGTGTCCGGGGTGGGAGGGGTCGGCCACAATCTTACCTGCACGCTTCAGGGTCCTGGAGGCGTACAGGTCCTGTAGAGATGGCAGATTGCAACCAATCACCCTCTCAGCTGAACGAATGACACGCTGCAGTCTGCCTCTGTCTCTGACAGTAGCTGCAGCGAACCAGATGGTGATGGAGGAGGTGAGGATGGACTCGATGATGGCTGTGTAAAAGTGCACCATCATCGTCTTTGGCAGGTTATGCTAGGTAATGCAGCCACTGTGACTTGGTGGGCACGTCTGGTGCAAGACAAGTAACATGTGCTGCACACAAGGAGGAGTCAGCAGTGTCTGCTGTTGTGAACTCCGCTTGTACCAGTGCTTCAACCCAGCCACTGCCTTGCAACCCATCACCCAGGGTCTGCAGAGCTGCCATCTCTAAATGCAGGCCACTAAACATCACAACAAACTTGTCTTCCCCATACATCTCTGGCCACTTCCAAATGTGTGTATGTGTGTGTTTTAAAAATCTTTTATGAATCAAATGTCTGCTACGGCCACCAGGGGGCGAGTTTCTGATGCCCCAATATCCAGATTTGTTCTAAATATATTTATCAATTTATTATTTATCTGCCAAATTTGGTGGTTGTATCACAAAATGAACGATTTTACGATATATTGAACTATGCCGCCCCACTATAAGTGCATCTCCTTTCTACACAAGCATCTAAGAGCAGAATCTGCGCTAAAACAAATACAATCGAAATACAATAAGTGCTAAGAGGAAAGGGTCAGTTCACACATTTTCCCATAGAAGTGATTAACTTACCACGTGGGTGTCGCCCCTTGAAATCGGAGGCTTGGTATTTTGCGACAGTTCCTCTGACTTTGTGACGCCAGCTGCTGCTGCTGCTGTTGTTGTTGTTGTTGATTCTCTTGCATCGTCTTCTCCTGTTGGTATTGTGGACTCAGCACGTTTGACAGTATGATCGTGAGCCTTTCGTCGAGCTCTGAACTCTGCAAGCTTGTGCTCCATAACAAAACCTCACGTTTTACCTTCACACTAGGTCTTCTAGGTGAAAACTACAACCTCATTCAACAAGGCGTCTAGTCAGTAAAGTTACTTTTTTTAACGTTGTTTATATTATATACGTGCAATGATGTTGACTACAACTTACTACTTTAGACAAATGCCTCTCCCTGCTGCTCATCAGGTGCAGTTTTGTTTACCTTTCAAGTCACACATCGAGTTTGTCTGAAAGCAGGACGTTGTGTCGTAAATGACGTTCTAAATGCCGTAAAAAGGTGTCGTTTTTTTCAGCAGTTTTTTTCTTCTTCTCTGCTGCTGTCAGACTAGGTTGTATTCATCCGAGTGGTGAGTTACGTTCAACTCAACGGTATAACATTAAGTTATTTCATGGGTATGTGTGTATTTGAGCTTTTTATTAAGGCTAGTTGGCTTTTAAATGTATAAAGATACCGAGAGAAAGGGAGAAAGATATTGTATTGGGGATATCGACGACGGTAGCTCAGATGATCAATGCAATTCATGTCAAGGGTTTTCCTTTTATCACCAGATGTATAGAAGCGGCTACTAAATGATTGTGTCAGTGTCACTGAAGCTGTGTTGAACTGCCAGTTTGGGACTGTTCTTGAATGCAACACACTTGCATTAAATCAGCTTAGTACTTCCGGGGTCGGGTGTATAGTATCTTTGAAGACTAGTGCACGCATGATAATTACCAGTAACAACCAAGTGTCTTTTTTCACTAGTAAACTCAAGGTTCAAAAGGTGTGTTTTTGTAAACTCTGGGGGGATACTGTTATAGATGGCTCTCATCAGGGGCGTGCACAGGCATTTTGAGGGTCAAGAAAAGAGGCTCATCTTGGGCATGTCTAGAAGTAGAAGATCAGAGAGCCTTTCTTGTCCACACAGGGTATAATAATATGTATTTGGTCCAGAGGGGCATTTCAGCCAAGGAGGGCAAAAGGGGCAGCAGCTCGAGCCACCGTAGCCACCCCCTCTGCACGTCTCTGGTTGCCATAATGATAGTTAAGACAATATCCACTGAGATTGTCAGTCACGACCCGGTGTGTGTGCAGGCCTACCCTGATGTGCAAATGTTCTACGCTGCATCAAGAGAAGTCAGTTAGTTTCATTCCGGTCCTTTTTCTTTTTATGATTCGTTTGCTTTAAATAGCATATCTTCCTGCTGGTCTAACCTGGAGTGTGTCACTCTCCTTTCTCTCCAGAAATGGCCTCAGCTCCAGCACAACAGCCCAACCTTACTGTTGAGCAGGCCAGAGGTAAGAAGAGCTGGGCTTCATTTTCTATTGTCTCTAGCAGTGGCAGTGGGTTTCTGGGAGTTGGCCCACGACATTGCTGAATAAATATTGAGATAAAATTCCATTTAGTCTGTGTAGTGCATTGTCTATTGTCTTGTGACAATGCAAGATCGGAGCTATTGATGTGTGTTTTGCAGTGGTGCTCAGTGAGGTGATCCAGGCCTTCTCTGTACCGGAGAATGTAGCGCGGATGGAGGAGGCCCGGGAGAGTGCCTGCAATGACATGGGGAAGATGCTGCAGCTAGTTCTCCCCGTGGCCACCCTGATTCAGCAAGAGGTTATCAAAGCCTATGGATTCAACAATGAAGGAGAGGGTGAGAAAATGCTTCGCAGCCCAAAACAGGATCAATTCAGGCACTCAATATTTGGCATTATGCAGGAAGGATATCAGGACTGGCTGAGTTTAATAGTAAGCTAGCTGACACTCAAACCAGAATTTGCCAAAGCCTTTCAATGTAAATGTCATTAAGAGAATGAAATAACAGTCAGTGGGGAGACAATGCACTTTACAAACTTGACCCCGGGTCCGTTTCACTTCCAGGTGTCCTAAAATTTGCCAGAATGGTGAAGATATACGAGACGCAAGACCCAGAAATTGCAGCCATGTCAGCTCAACTCAAGTCTCTCCTCTTGCCCCCACTCTCAACGCCGCCTATAGGAGGAGTCATACCAGCATCTTAGAAAAGGTTTACCTTCACTGCAAAATTGTCTGCAAGGTTACTTTCACTTAGTGCTTTTGACCTACACAGTATCCTGCCTCCATCTCGTCTCATTTTCTCATCATTATGTCGGTATAACATTGTTTCACATGACCTGCAGTAATATTACTATACAGCCCATGTGATTGTACAGACAGATGAAATTCACTCCCCAAAACACATTTGTTTCATTAAATGCATCATTGCAAAAGCGTTGTTACTGTAAATTACTGCTTTTAATGTTTCAGTATTTATTACATATTACATTGTGGCCATTGTCTTATGTCATTGAACCTTATACATTTTCTTTGATGCCATGTTTTATACCATTTTTATAAGCTGTCACTCTTAAGTTGTGTTATTAAAATTCTTTGAGAAATAGCCTGTGAATCCTTCTTCTGCCCGGCACTGTAGCATCCATAGAGAAAAATAAACGAGCGGTAACCTCCACATCTGCATATTAATAACTTTATTATTGCAATAAGGCTTTGGCAACTATGATTTTATATTTAGTTTTTAAAAATACTTCAGCACTTACACACTTAAATATATACACATTTCCCCAAAAGGCAGTCTTCCTTAAGATCCCATCTATGGACCATTTAAAGTTTGGGCTCATGTCCGCCCCCCCCCCCTGTGGTCTTGAGTGTGGTGCATACAGACATGACACTATGTGGTTATAGTATCATGGCATGGTGGTTCATGGAATAATGGCTATTGAAGACTGGGTCAAGGTACATTCAACTGAAGTGTCCGGGATACAGAAATCATCCACTTAAAAATACAACAAAAGGAAATTCACATTAATTAGTGCTCACATTTAAAAAATAAAAAAGCAAAGTGCAAAACAAGTGACGCCACCACCCGGTGATACATGTGAAAGTCATTGAACTGACCAGGTGCATTTTCTCTGGACTGTAGTCCTGGTACTTCTGGATTGTTAAGCCAGAAGTCGTCTGTCCTGTGTGATATCACCCGATGGTTGTTCAGATCCAGTGTCATTACCATGCACATAGTAAAACAAAGGTATTCCCAGGGAGGAAATGTCATTTAGTCTCATCTGGGAGTCAGTTAAAACTCCATTTTTTCATATAATATATTATTGGATATTGCTGAGAATGGCCCAGTGCTCCCTCTGGTGGTGAACAGTACTTCAATCCGTCAGCAGGGTGGCTTAAATAATGATGATGGAAAGAACCAGGCAGAAGAGCTGGACGGGAGACGACAACCTCACATCTCAAAGTGGCGAAAGATGCTTTCAACATAGCCCAGCACCCTCTGCCAGTCCGGCCCGCCGGCTTTCAGCATCTCCTCCACCGTCTGTAGACAGTTGCCATTAAATAATGTTGAGTTTCACCACAGAAATATCTCTTAAAGTGTGTCATAAATTTTAAGAGTATAAATAGAGCTTCTCTGTGAAAAGCGTGTCCCGACATGGTTGGTTACCTGAATCTCCTCCAGAGAGACATGGCTAATCAGTCAGTTTGTGACTGCTATATTGATGAGATGTTATGCTACAAGCTACATTGAACTTCAGAAATGTGTGGTGCAAAATGTCTCACCAATGTGTCTGCGATTCCCACGCTCTGTCCCGTCTGAAAAGCCAGGCCCAGGTTTTCCTTCTGCGAAAAGAAACCACAGCCTAGCATCTTATCACGTGTCCTAATCAGCTCTTCAATATTCATTTTTACACACTAGCTTGTCTGAAATGGATTCTTGAAATTGTATTGTTGTTTTTTTAATCTTCACGTAATGTTTTTATTAATTGCTCATCATATTTGAATTGCTGTTTAATCCATAAAACCATGGATTCAGATAAAATGAGTTCTAGTGTAATATGAAATTAACCAGTAATTGTGCCAATATACTATAACATGTTGTGCTGTGATATTAGCGCATTTTCAATTAAATCTATGCCTTTACACAATCCCACAGACTGCTAACGGATATGGTCAGCGGGTGTATTGTTTGGGCAGTGATTCTTTTACCTTGTCTGCTGGGCTGAGACTGTCGTACGGGATGTAAGACGGTAGATAGGTGTGGTACACAGCACAGAAGGCCAAGCCGTCTTCCCAGCTGCTGCTGAAGTTGGTGATCTCAATATTCTGCCACAAAACATATTTGATTCAGAGAAGACTGGACTGGTTATAGCCTACCCATGTTTCATAAATTATGAAAGAAAAGTGGCTTTTCTGGTAGGTTGCATGTTTTATTGAGCCTGGTCTGAATTCCTGAGGTCATAAACTTAAAGAACCCTGATTCTTATTCTATTTCAGCTGTAGGTATATCTCATCAGCTGGTGAAAATCGTCTCTCTAACCTTGTAACCCTGGGTACGACTTTGGCACCAGCGCAGCAGGGAGTTTCTCCTGGAGCCGCCATGACGCCGCAGCAGAGCGCTGAATCCATCTTGAGGTCTGGGTGGGGGGAGAGAGACGCTTTAAGCCACAAAGAAATGTCCTTATTTGGGTTTTCAGGCATTGCAGTCTCATTCACACTGACCATTAAAAAGGTGCAGTAAGGAGAGATTTGATAGGGTTGGTGATCAATACCAATCAGTCAACGATTACTTGTCCAGGTGCAGAGTCATAGCTAAGGTGGTTTCCATAGCTCCAAGTACATGTCTCTCCTAGGGTTATCATAATTATTATTTGACTAGTAACCCAATACGTCATCTGGGTTGCACTCATCTCCATTATGAAAATGTAACCGTATTATTTGTGGTAATTACATGCCACCATAAGCTGTACCAGACACCGATGTTGTTGCAATTGCTTGGTCGCCGATAGAGGTCGATAAAAGGCGAGCTCTAAAAATTAAAAGTTAATTAAAAGTTTCGGATTATTCACCTCAAATCCTTCCAACAAGTCAGAGAATGTAAGTGAGTAAATGCAAGAGCACATTTTTGCAAGCCCCTTTAACAAAGCATAAAAAGTATATCCTATTCAGATTCTGAATGGGGTGAAAATGATGCTTAGAGCATTTAGCAACGCTAAATGCAAAATCAAGCTGGGTATATTTGGGCAAAACTGTATTGACGTTTCATTTGTTACGTCAGTGGCAACAAAGACAAAGGCGTAATATTCGCTTACTTGATGAAATCTGAGTTTTGGTCCTCATCCTGTTTTTCTGCTGGACAAATAAATAGCAGTCACAAAAAACGCAACTGCCCTGTTGGTGAAGTTAAGTTGTCAAAAGGAATGTTATGCTAGGTAAGAAAAGTGGAGCTCACTTGTATAAAAGCTGGACCAGCTGTCCTGCCGCTGTAGGATGCGATCCATCCGTCTCCCTTTGGCTGGCTCTTCTTTCTGGAAGGGTGTAGAGAAGATAGTCCTGACTCAACAATTCATTTCCTTACTTCACCTTCATTTGTACGGCTTGAATGTTGACATAATCATAACAGTGTACTGCACATTTTCACATCAATTCAACACTTGTTTTACCTTGCACAGTGGCAATGTTGTACTTGTCTTTTGCGAGGTCCCATTTTCAGAGGGGGTGTCTACTGGGAGGGGAAGTCGAGACAGGCTCCTAAAAAAACAAAACGTTTGCATGTGTGATAATACTTCCTTGTGATAGAGGTCACTGCAGCGGGGACGTTTCATGGAGACTCACCAAGATCTTTCAGCCAGCATCACGATCCTCCTTGGGTCTCTCTGCCCACATCCCTCTTCTTTCCTCTTCTCTATGGCCACCAAACTGCGCAGGTATGCCTCCGCCACCCCCTTCCCCGTCAGCTGCATCTTCCCTGCCCCGTTTGTGTCCTCAGCATCATGCGTCACACTTTGAATGCTCAGATCTAGATTTGCCTCGTCCCCCTGCGTTTGCTTTTCAACAGCTTCTGCCTCCGCCTTGTTGTTTTCCTCTAAATCTTTAACCTCAAACTGCGGTTCTTCCTCTTGTTTAGTCTGGCCCTCCTCAGAGTCTTTTCCCTCCGCCTCTTTATCGGAGACCGTCATGTCTTGTGCGTTCCTTAGAGCGTCCAGCTCGGTTCGCTCCCGCTGCTGCTGCAAAGAGAGTTCAGACAGTCGGCGGCAGGCGTCTCTGTGTTCAGCTCTGAGGCTCTCCAGCTCTCTGTCCTTCTCCTGCTGTCTGCTGAGAGCCTGGGTCATCTGGTACTCCGCGGCCCTGTAGCTTCCCTGCAGCATACCCAGAGCCTGCTCAGCTTCCACGCGCAGCCTGTCGGCCACAGACACCGCCACCTGCAGGTCACACTGGAACTGGTACCACTCTGCCCTCTCCGCCTGCCCCGGGACAGAGAGGGAGAGTCAGAGGGGAAAGCCACCATAAAACTGAATTATTCCATCCATCTTATACAGTTTCGTCTAGTTGTGGGCATTAAAAGCACAAAATGATCATGATATATCTGCAGGGGGTTTGATAGGATAGTTGATCAATACTAATGGCTCAATGACTACTCTGCCAAGTGTTGAGATTTCTGGCTTTCAAAACACTTTCTGACCTCTACTCTGTTTTGGAACCAAACCTCCACACCCAGTTGAAATGTAAGGCACTCCTACCTTTTAATGAACAACAGATAAATCAAGTGCAGTGGACAGGTGGGAAACTGACAAAAGACACCTGATTCAACCTCCAGCACACATGGAGTTTGTGTGAATCAACAAAGCACTACAATGATACTGTCTAATCCAATAATAGGGACTTTGTATCAGCCCACAAGGAAACCAAATAAAACAAAACACTGAGTTCATGGCCTTTAAAGGTTAAATCATTTACAGTTTTTCTCAATTGCTTTGGCCGCTTTCTTGAAACAGACTTACCATTCTCTAAACTATAAGTGCAATTGTCACAACTGGCAGCGTTTCAGAAGATGCCAATGTGGCGCCACATAATATAGTTATGTTGATAAGGATATTTAAATGCATGTCTTGGCCATTGATCACTGTGGGGAGGTCATCGGCAGTAGTAGGATGTCGGGAAATGCTCCTGGCATTTATTTAATTATGTGGTAGCTTCTAAATTGACCGTTACCATCCGATTCTGAAGTTTTCCTTGACATATATTGATTGATTATGTTCCTTTGATAGGCACAGGCCAATGGACATATACTCTGTAAAGGAAAAACATACTAGTCAGTCGAAATAATCCCAAAGCCAACAGCGTGGGCACGCTTCCTTGTTGCAGTCACCCATACAACTAGGAAGGGAGGTGTTGTCTCTGACTCACCCTCAGTGTGTCCTTCAGGCTGCTCACCTCCTGCACCAGCTCATCCCTCTCTCTTACCAACCGCCTGAGCAGCTCTGACACAGACAAGACAAACACACAAGCACACGGCGTTGTGGAGATTAGTCTGGGCGCTGTGGTCAGAAATGAGGAACTAATCCATTACGTTTCCTGGAGAGAAACGTGGTACCCAGATTACAGTTACTTTGAAAAACTAGGTGAAAATATAGGTTACTTGTTGGGTATCAGGGCTGTAAATGCTTACATTAAAAACCACCTCCGAGATGTATTTTGGCCACATAAACATCAAAGTGTAAATGACACTAAACACACAGATCCACCCAGGGAGCAAATCAAATAAGTGGCAAGTAGCTTGAATAGAATAGATCCTTGTCAAAATGCATTGTGGATGGAGAAACCAGCCAGACAAAGTGTTGGTTGAGAATCTAAATGGACAGATAATATGAGACAAAGTATGAGGAACAGCAATCTGAGTCGTTTGTGTGGCAGAAAGAGAAATCTGATTCCGATACATTTTAGCATTAGGTGTCAATATAATATGCTAAATCATTCAGCTATCGGGTGTCATGGGGGTAAAGCAGCGGCAGCGCCTTCATGTACAACAACTAACTGACCTCCTTCGGTTTTTTTGCAGCTTTGGCAGGGATGAATCACTCGACAAACCTCAAGCCGTTTCATGTCAATAGTTCTTACTTTTAAGCTATAAGCAATAATATAATACAAAATAATATATATGTGGGGGGTTCATAGGTTGATCAATACCAATGCGCCAACTATTACTGTGCGAGGTGCTGAGATTTCTGGCTTTCAAAAAACACGTTGCACCCATTGGAATTTCAAGACATTTTTCGACCGCTCAACAATGGAGGACAGAGTGAACAGTGTTGTGAGACATCGGCATTATTATTGTAGTATGTTACACTGTGATATTACTTCACCATGTGTGGATCTTTGCTCTAGTTAGCTAGCTTACTTGTCTCTCCTAATGTCTCCTACACAAGCCAGAGACTTGTGTAGGAGGAGATACATATGTTCTATCGATTTTGATGCAATTGCTACTGGTTGTTGATAGAGGTCATAAATACTTTTAAACTTATACTTTAAGAAAAGAAGAGAAGAGCAACCAGTGTGGAGGTCCTACCTACTGCTCCTGTCGTAACATCCTGGCCGGGGCTGAGGCCTAGCGAGGCCCGGTAATGCTCCATCAGGCTGAGCAGCACCAGGGACATCTCCTCCCCAGGGCTCTCTGGTGCTGGCTGCGGCTCCACCCCGCTGTCCCTCTCCTGCCAGCTCTGGGGTGAAGGGGAGCCCCTGGACGCAGGTGGGGACACCGGGCTCCCGAGGCCAGCCGACTTCCCTGCTGCCTTCCCACACCTTGCTGCTGCGTCGCTCCCGGTGCTCTCCGGGGAAGTGACACCCTCCACACTGATCACGGCCCATTCTGAGGGAACGGACATTTTCTGTGCCCAGTCGGTGATTGGAGAGGTTGTGGGAGGGGTGGCGCTGCTGCGGGGAGTCTCGGGTGATGGTGTGCCTTTTGGCGGCACCTTATTAGTGGATGCCGAGGAGGATAAGGCCATGGCGGTCAGCTCTGCTTCTGAAGGCGTGGTGGGAGGCGTGTGGAAGAAATCTAAAGGAGAACCTGGGAGAGAGAACAACAGAATGACACAGAAGAGGAGGTGTAAGCAAGAGAAAGCGATAGACAGAGAGGAGGTGAGAGAATACTGCTGTCCTGAGCTAAATTTAACTTTAAAGATATTGAACATAGGATGCATTTCGATCGAGCGAATGCAGCGCTTTTCTTTGATGCAGATGTAAGCAGCCAGTGTCCTCTCCCTCATTTGCTATGCTAGGCTGATTGATGCAGCAAAGAGCTTCTCCTGCCAACGTCTTGACTGGCAAACACACGCTGATCCCCCATGTGGCCCGATCCACGGAGACAGACCACTTCACTGGATCTACTATCGAACAGGAGCTCTGTCAGCGTCCGGCAGGAAGCACACGCCTCTAAAAAGGCGTGTTACAGGAATTGTGAGGAATATGATTGATGCATATTAACAGGTTGGCTTGATGCCAGGATCATCTGGGACATAATGTCAGCTGTCCATTACAGTGGAAAAAAAGAGCAACATTGGAGATACGCCATTTCTGCATGACATGGATCACATGCTATTTCAGGAGTGCACTGAATATTCCCACATGCAGATGCAGACAGGTTAGACTTGAGAAATGTCTCATCCTTCCCTTCCTTGTCCTTGTGTCTTGTGTTGGACTGCAGGATTCTGCAGACTCAGCATTTCCCTGGCAGGGGTATGATGTATTGCGCGGCTATGGCAGTGTATTCACAGGGGAGCTGTTCTCATCCTAGCCTGAGTCCACTTCCTACATACTGACAGCCGAAGGTGGGAAACTGGGGAGTAGTATTTAAAGGGTAACTTTTTCAACATGGACCCTATTTTCCCACCGTTATGTGTCTAAGTGACTAATGGGGACAACAATTTTTGAAATTGGTCCAGTATAGAGCGAGCCGTTAGCCGGGAAACCGTTTGCAATGTAAAGTGCCACTGACATGCTCAGGTTGTTATTACACTATCAGTGTCTGAGAACGTTATGGAAAGGATCCCTACAGAGAAATAAACATTTTACTTTACCCTTCGCTTGTTCTGGTCTGTTGTTATTGTGTCTAACCATGTCTCGCTCTGAAATCTCACGAGAGTTCAGTTGTTTGCAGGAAGACAACGTTGGAAGCGTGAGTGGGAATTGGAGAGACGAGTGCCGGCAACAGTTTGTTGTGTTGGAGGACAGAATGTGTAGCTTAGTGTTATCTAAAAGATTTTCAAAGTCATGGCTGAACATTTAGCTGATTTCCAGCGTTGTCTTCCTGCAACAACTCAATTCTCACGAGATTTCAGAGCGAGACTTCTCCTTGAATAATATTTCAGAGTGAGACTTCTCCTTGAGCGAGACTTGGTTAGACACAACAACAGACTGGATTATTATTATTATTATTAACAATCTGAGCCAATCTGAAACAAGCACTTTTAGAGGACGTACATTGACATACCGAAATTGCCCTGTAGGGTTCCATTGCAGCCGGTTTCCTGGCTAACGGCTCGCTCAATACTGGACCAATTTCAAAAATTGTTGTCCCCATTAGTCACTTAGACACATAATGATGGGAAAATACAGCCCCAAAGTTACCCTTTAAAACAGCTGTGAATGGGAATTAGAGTGAGCAAGTCAGTATCTTAAATTAGAAAACAGGGAACTTATTGAATTGAAGGTTAACTGGCCTTAAAAACACAAAAATCATGTATATATACCATCATGTCATCCATAAACTGCACAAAGCCCATTCATATTTAGTAACCTAAGGTCTGTGATGCTTTGAACCAAAGGATATTTGAAGGGATGAGAGAGGAAAAAGATCTAACGTCGGTGAGTCCAGCTTTCTCTCTGCTGTTTTCCTGAACTTTCCCTGAGAGCGTCCTTACCCGACACCAACATTTATGGCATCTCATTTACGAGGGGATGCAGCTCCATTTTGATTTATGCTGATGACGAGTGTATTTTTCTATAACAATCTTGCCGAGTGCATCTTTAATAAAAAAGAATCAGATAACTCGGTTGAATGAAGTAGTTTCCATATCAATGTTTTCCCCATTTTTTTTTAGCATTGGATGCATAGTTAACTTCAGTTTGGGACGCTTGGCTATCCATCATGGGATGTACGCTGCAATTTCCCTATGTTGAAATCCAGTTGATAAGTTGCTTGTTTGGGGTAAAACAAATGTATATGATGAATTTAGAGTGAAACTAGGGGCAACTAGCACTATGGGCCTTTCTCTGCTGAATGAATAGACATAACCATGCTTTCTTTTGCACCCAAACACATAATGGGATGCTGCCTCTTAAAGAACACAAGGTACGGACTGTGGGAACCGGGAAGAGAATAGTCTGAAAACTATTCTGTCTAATAGTTTAATAGACCGAAAGGGAACAATCAAAGCATTCATGCAAGAAACTAGACGTGTGTGTGTGTGTGTGTGTGTGTGTGTGTGTGTGTGAGAGAGAGCGAATGTCAAAAGATATGAGATTTCCACCAATTGATAAATGTAACACTTTTTGTGCAAAAAAGTTATAAGCTGATTTAAAACCTTACAGAAAAATAACATTAACATAACAGCTGCATTTTAAAATGAGCCCTGAAAATCAGACAGTTTCCCATGTTTCCAAATGAAACCATTCCACAAAGTGGTATTGTGTTTGAATGTGTGGATTTCTCTTTGCTTCTCGGTTCAGGTGGGGTACCTGTAGAGCCATGGTTGTCCTTGCCAGCGTGGTTACCCATGATCCAGCAGGGCTAGGTAGCTGGATGGGCCCTCCCAGTGTCCTTCACTCTCTCCTCTGTCGTTTCAGGCCCTCTGCTGTGTGGATGGGGACGAAATCACTGCATCAATATTTCAACAATATGACTCACTGCTGAACTTCTGCTTCATCAGAGAGAACAAGACTAGGTCAAAACGTAGCATGTGTCCAGCCATGTGCGCTCCCCCTCATGCCTCTTGGCGCATGGAGAGCCGTTTTCTGTTCCTAGGTGCACTTGAATGCATCACAGTGAAAGTCATGAATGCATTTCATCACGTGTGCGAAGGTCGACCAATGGCGTAACTTCATCAGTCACAATCTAGGCACTACCTGATGATGTCAACTGAAGTCTCACGAGTCCTTGCTAAAAATCTTTAGCCTTAATCTTAGTGGTACAGTAGGACCCCAGGCAGGATCCCCTTATATGACAATGGGGTTTTAAGAAAAGAAGAAAAAAAGATTGAAATTGCAGCAATTACATTTGATTGCCATTTTGATGATACAAATATTAATAATAAACCTAATAGCTTCTGGACAGCACAACAGCCACTGTGAAAGTCATGCTAAATGGATGGTAAATGGACTGTATTTGTATAGCGCTTTTATCCAAAGCGCTTTACAATTTATACACTTCACATTCACCCATTCACTCTCACATTCATACACCGACTGCGGCAGCAACCATGCAAGGCACCAACCTGCTCGTCGGGAGTGAGGGGTTCAGTGTCTTGCTCAAGGACACTTCGACACGCTACCTGGAGGAGCCTCGAACCGGGAACCCTCCGATTCCCAGGCGACTGCTCTACCAACTGAGCTATTGCCGCCCCTAATGCAAGCTGACTGTTTTCTCAAAACGTATAGTGAGCAGATGCTACAACTAAAAGGGAAAATTAGTGTCAAAGTGACATGTAATGGAATAATGAAGAGCCTAGACCTACTGGTAGTCAAGGGCAGAGGTCCAACCTTATTAGGAAGGGACTGGATCAGGAGGCTGAACCTTGATTGGTCACGTGTAAACAGAATAACACCTGAGACTGTGGAAGAGTTGTGTGAAAGGTACTCAGAGGTGTTTGAGCCTACCCTAGGAAAGCTGACGGGTAAGAGCAAAGCTACATGTAGTTCAGGGGGCTATTCCAAAGTTTCACAAGCCGCGCTCGGTGCCCTATGCACTTAAAGATGCAGTTGAAGCACAGCTTATGTAGTGGAATATAATGTTTATTAAAGGACTAGCCCTTAATTCACTATAATAATAGATTAATTAATTTATTGGGTTGGTTAACTCAGATCAGATTTGGCTATCACAGAATAAAAGTCAATAAATCGGGGCACCACCTATAAGATTATAGGAAATTGGATAGTCTGAAATCATGAGTTAAGCACTCAATTGTTTTATATCAGTCTCAAATCAAAAGGTGCGTGACTTCTTGTATTGCAAATCCAGGGACCAGAGGATATTATGCACATAAACCACAAAGGCAGATTCTTTATAAAGGTGAAAGGTTTATTGAGAATCTAACCTACTAAACATTACTAAAAGGGTGAACAGCTAATAAAAGAAAAGAAATAAAGAAAGTAATGCAAAGAGGTAGGAAATCATAATGACTGGGCAATGAAACAATGAATGGTTGAATGGCCTAGTCATTATGATTTCCTACCTC
>CABFOS010121616.1:0-12965 GCA_900660315.1 Diretmoides pauciradiatus
GATCTATATGTATCTATATGCATACTAATTTTATACCAAATATATTATATAAAACATTATATTTTACACCCAATATCTATGCAAGTATTATCTATTACTAAATTACAGCAAGTATACTATCTAAGAA
This sequence comes from Diretmoides pauciradiatus, assembly GCA_900660315.1. Taxonomy (NCBI): domain Eukaryota; kingdom Metazoa; phylum Chordata; class Actinopteri; order Trachichthyiformes; family Diretmidae; genus Diretmoides; species Diretmoides pauciradiatus. The sequence continues at coordinate 128 of CABFOS010121616.1, forward strand.
TAATATCTATACAGGTATATATCTATTACTATATTACAGCAAAAATAATATCTATGAATAATCACTATGCAGGTATATATCTATTACTATATTACGGCAAATATCAATAAGTATAATTCAACATGATATATGATTCAATATGATATTAATAGGTTTAAATAAACAGCCGCTGTTAATAATGGTAAATAATGATAGTGATAACAAAGATCAATGTAATAATCCTATAATTCCTATAGTGTGTCCGTGGTACTCAACTTTTACTAAGTTTTGGCTCATAGTAAAGCCATAATCTACCACAATACAGTCTAATCGGCCTGGTCAAGCAGCAGCTCGCTCCTGCAGTACCATACTCCGCCTGTAAGAAGCGCTGTTTTTTCCTGCAAAGCCCTTTTGTCTCTTGTCCCTCACGAGTTCCCGTCTGCAGCGTCGCACCCCGGAAGAACTCGTTTTCCGTTTGACACGTAGCAACCAGGTTGGCAGGGTTCTGAGTAAAATTGTCAAACGTTACAGGTAAGCAGTGATTCCGTTTTCACGTATAACAATGTTTCTTTTTATATCTGAAGAATAGCGGTTATACAGAGGACTTTGAGTGGATGTTTCAAATTCACACAGGCAGTAAGCGTAACATCTGCAAGTTAGCCAGCTCTCGACAAGCCGTTGGAGTTAGCATTAGCTGCGTTAGCCACCCGGAGATTAGCCGCGCTAGCTAAGCTGTGTTGTGTTTACTCCTCGGGTCTGTGTTATTGTGAACTACTGTAGGTTGGTATGCATTGTAGTAAACTATTACACTACCGACATATCTTCCTGCAGAACATGTAAACCCAAATCATACGTAATGTCATATTAAAGTGCGTTCAGCAAGCCTCCCTTTAAACGGGAAGTTGGAAACTCTGGGGGGTTTTGTTGTTCTGCTGGTGGAGAATGATTTCTGCAGCAAAGTTGGCCACCGCCCTGAGATTACAACTTGCAATTCAAATATTGCAGTAGTGTGAAGACGTGTCAGTAGTCAGTAGAAACGGTTGTGTAGCAGCATGTCATCATGGCTTCAGGCTATTTCTTCCCCTGCAAGTAGTTCTGGTGCCGTTTACAACCATTTGATGGCCTTAAGAAGTCACACAGTCATGACTCTGGCAGTCAGTGTCAGTTAAGACTAGACATTCAAATCCTGCACTGAATTATTTATCTGATTTTTTTTTTAAACAAATGACTATCAGAAACCAAAGTATAGTTGGCCTGCCCTATATGACAGCATTGAAAAAGCTAGTTCACTTCTGAAACCCAGCCAAACCTGATTACCAAATGGTAGATTACAACTCTGTGATATGTAACTTGGTGAGATACCAGGTAGATTATAATTTTAATAATAGACTGTATATTAGTGCTCAAGTTAATCAGATCTACTCTGCTGCTTTGATGTCCAATCACCTGCCTCGTTGTAGGGTGCACCTATTATCAAAAGTAGTAAGCAACTGCAAAATCATGGTTTGTAAAATAATGCCCGGACAGTGATGATTTCTTTATTATGTAGTTGGGAAGCTGGTGGGTTGTCTTGATGTTTCAAACTAACTGTATCTTCCACTTTTTCTGGCACAGTGAGAGATGTCGGGGTTCGACAACTTCAACTCTGACTTTTACCAGTCCAGCTACAGTGTGGATGACCAAGGCCAGGCTGGCTATGGCTACAACAGCAATGCCGAAGACCCCTACAACAAGTAGGCATAAGTCCTCCTTACCTGATTCACTCTGTCGTGTATTTAGTAGGGTGGGCAATTGACTCCGATTTTATTTTTTGGAGCCACAATGTTGTCCTGAATCATTTCTTTCCTGTGTTTCTAAATCTTCCGATTCAGAAGCAACGTGTGCTCCTTGGAAAAAAATGTAATCATACAATATTATTATCTGTGTAATCTCCAGGCCATACGGCCAGTACGACTACTCCCAGCCCATGGGCTACTCTGCCCCAGGAATGGTGCAGCCCCAGCAGCCATACACAGGACAGATCTTCCAGCCCACACAGACCTTCACCCCATCCCCGACGCAATCCATGTACAGTAGCAGCTTCGATGACGAGCCTCCCCTGCTGGAGGGTAAGTGGACCAGAGCTTGTAAGGCACCGCTTCTACCTCCTTAGCTCTTATTTCTCTTATTTTGTCTTATAACACGTATCTGATACATTATCATTCTATCATTCTTTATTATTCACTCTTTATTATTGGTTGCTTGTAATGTTGGAGATCAAATATATCACACTGGATAGGAGCATTAGCTAAATTCCTAAATGATACATGTAAAATGTGTAATTTCTGAGACTTAAAACTATGGTCTGTTCTAAGGGCATGAAATGCTAGTCACATTGACCTCTTGCAGTGACTAGTGGATTCAGAATATCACAAGCCAATCTCATAGCTGGGAGAGTACGTGATATGATAGAATACCTGCCACAGCCACAATTTACCTGCCATTCCAAAATTTACCAGCATTTGGCTGGTGGACAGTGTTCATTTCAAGCCTTGCTTTGTACTCAGACACATGATAATGTTGACATACATACACTTGTATGCAATCCAGTACTGGAAAAGATTTGGACAGATAAGTGTGGACTGGATTTATACAGTGAAGTGAGTTAACACCAAGGGGACAATCTTGGTCCCCAGGCTCCAATTGTATCTATGTATTGGTCTTGTGCAGCTACAAAACTTCTACAGACATGCAAATCATTTCTTTCTTTTTTACTTAAATATAGCTTTTCGTAACATTATTTTGCCTGCAGTGGTGAAAAAGTATGACACAGAAAGCTGGACACTAGAAAGTTTGCCCATCTAAAATCAATCTTGTTAAACTCCTCTCCATAGTGGGAAAGGCTGAGCTTATTAAGTGATAGGGATCTAGTTTCTCTTTAATTTTGACTTATTCTCTATGTAAGTGAGAGAACCATTCCTCATCTTACAGCATTCTTAGTTAGGAGCTTGGGTCTAGGAGAGAGAAGGCAATGGACCCTGCAACATTACTGAGAAAGAATCAAGAATGCACTGGAAGCAATATTTCATACATCAGTTGATGGTCCTTTTTTTATTTTTTTGGCTTTTTCCAATATTTTATTTTCAATTTTTCAGAAAAGAAACAAAAACAAACTCAGACATGGGGAAAAAAACACACAAAAAAACAAACAGTTGATGGCCCTAACATAACACTTCTGTTCAGATCTGCAGGCAGCAGATCTGAAGCCTCAGTAGCACTGACAACTGCTTTTCTTCACTATCATATTTTGTTCCACACCCTGTTCTACATTCTGCTTCATATATTTGGAGACCAGATAGCAGACCAACTAGACTATACAGGGATCACATTTTGTCCCTGCAGTTGTGGGGTATCTATCACAATCATCTTAGTTTGCAGTCACATTTCACACATTATTTTTGAATTTTGTGAATGATCTTTTCCTCCTCCATTGGCTTGGCTTCCTGTAGCCTAGTTGTCAAGAAAACACCCATTTAAAAACATACATGATGTCCCTTTTCCTCAAAATAAGTCAGTAGTCACTGCAGTTCCAAAAACCTTACAAAGTGCTGCAAAATCGAACCATGTTCTGAGTAGATATACCACCCGATAATTCTAGTGTGCATTGGGCCATTGAAAAAATTGGACCACAAGTACCATGTGGGGAAAACCCCATTGCGAGGCTTTCCTGTGAGTAACTGCCCTGCAGTCCCCTAACCAGTCTCCCCAAAGTGGTCGTGTCATCTGTGGTGTGGATGATTTCAAAGGATGAGTCCTTGATTTTTTAGCTTATTTGTTCTATTCTATTGTATGTGAGTGGTTTGGTAAGTGTTCATTTAGAAGAAAGGAATTGGGAACCTGACTGTCAATACAGAATGAGTAGTAGAGTGAATAACTGTGATTTTGAGATCTAAGGGTAAATGGCCACTTGTTGACTGCAAGACTGTTGAGTGTCAAGTGCTTTTCAGTGGCTATGGGATGTATAGAACATGGTGCTTTGAGCCTCCAGAACAAGTCTCCATCACCATGCACACAATTAGGAGACATCACGCCATCTGATGATGACAGAAGTTGGCATTACCCCTCCCTTTATCCCATCCACACTAAAATGGATATCCTCAAGAACGATGAATAAACCTGAAGGCTGTCACAAGGAGAATTGTACTGCTATCATAGAGAGGAGGTGACTGAGACGTCTGAGTAATTGTGGAAGACAGGTTCTTTTTAAAACTTATAGGGCTTAGTTTTTATACAGCTGATTAGCATATATGCGTTTGCATCCCTGTCATGTTTTCTTTCTGTTGTCACTGTTCCTTTAAACTTCTAATAATACTCTTATGATGCTCATTCTTTTCCGCTGCCTCTTGCTAAGACCTTTTTAGCTTACACTTCTAGTATTCAGCATCCCTGATATCCGTTTCCTCTGCTGTCCTATCACAGAGTTGGGGATCAACTTTGACCACATCTGGCAGAAGACTCTGACGGTGCTCCATCCAATGAAGGCAGCAGATGGCAGCATCATGAATGAGACAGATATGGCTGGCCCCATGGTCTTCTGTTTGGCCTTCGGCGCTACACTACTTCTGGTAAATCATACGGTTAACATTAATGAGTATCAATGCTTATTAACCTGCCTCAATAAAAACAGTTAACATTTTGTTACATGTTGTTGTCAATGTTGCTCATAGACATTTCCCCAAATATTGTGGAAATGTATCACACCCCATATGGACAATACCTGGGTGGACCTGGTCAGGTTAAATAATATTTTTAGTCATCTGTATCTGTATCTTTACACATACAACTTGGACATCTGTGGTGCTGATGCTGTATGTGTGTGCATATCTCTCTGGTCTCTCTTACAGTGCATGTGTATTTGTTTTTTTGTTTTGGGTTTGTTTACCTGCCGTTCACAGACAGGTAAGATCCAGTTTGGCTATGTGTACGGCATCAGTGTCATCGGCTGCCTCGGCATGTACTGCCTACTCAATCTGATGAGTATGACAGGCGTCTCCTTTGGCTGTGTGGCCAGCGTGCTGGGCTACTGCCTCCTCCCCATGATCCTCCTGTCCAGCTGCGGAGTCCTCTTCTCTTTACAGTGAGTACACAGACAAGCAGGCGTTGGCACCGTGTAGTTTAATGTAGCGTATAAATCAAGCCACATGTTGCAGGACAGGAAACTCATTTATTTTGTCTACAAACTGCAGTAGCTGGAACATCCTGAAATGTACCAGCCACTTTTTTACTAGCCAGATAGGGTTTTAGAATAGAATAGGATCTCTAAATCTCTAAACTTAGTAATCACATCCAAAATTTGACTAGTGGCTGGTGCTAATTTCCCACCTGGTTGGCTGAAATGATGTTTAATTTTTGTGGGAAGTTTGATTAGGGTTTAATAATAGTGAGCTTGGCTGAACACTTAGGAGGATGCTACTTTCTTACAGGTAACTGATAAAATAATCAAAGCTAACTTCCCGCTTCCCATCTCTCATCCTCAGGGGCATGATGGGAATAATAATAACGGCAGCAATCATTGGCTGGTGCAGCTTATCTGCCTCAAAGATCTTCATCTCAGCACTGGCCATGGACGGGCAGCAACTGCTGGTGGCCTACCCCTGTGCTCTTCTATATGGGGTCTTTGCACTCATCTCTGTCTTCTGAAAAAAGTAACAGTTGAAAATTACTGCTCCCCCCATTTCTGTAATTTCAGTTTAATTAGCTTCAGTGTAATTAGTGTAATTATTGTCTAATTACACTGTTATTATAGAAAGTAGGGGAGCTGCTATCGCAAACGGCACGAAGCTTTCTTTTCTGTCTCCATCTCTCACTGCATTCCGACTCGTCCATGTCGTCCGTCTGCAGACCGGAGTGTGTCGTCTGGTTCACTCCTTCCCTCCACTTCGCTCCCTTCATGGATCTTAAAGGAAAGGACTGTCAAATAAACATGATGAAAAGTAACTCTCCCCTCGGTGTTGAGGCCCAGATGGGCCGAGTATAGTCCTATGATTTTAAGGGCATGAAGGGGAAGGACGTGAACGAGGCGTAATGTAAGACAATTCGATTTTTGGACGCCAATGGGAAAGTTTCTCAATACCAAGCAGGACCAGCAGGAACCAGCCCCCCCAGCAAACCCAGCAGCCTGACTTCATTCCAGAGCTAGACACGCCGCCGCACCACCATGATTTTACCAGAGCTGTGTTGCAGCCGGCGAAATAACCACAGTTTCTACTATTACACCTTCCAGACTGAGGGAGACAGCCTAGCTCCCATTCACTCTACTGCTACACCTAGACAGAAGGAGGAAGAGGGGGATGGAGGAACATCTTTACCTCCTCACTACCCCCTTTTCTCCAGGACTGAGGAGCCACAAAATCCATCATCTGCCCACTGAGCAGCTTCTCTTTATCTTCTGTTCATTTGTTTGTTTTTATTCATCTCTTGAGATTCATTTGAGCTTTCAGGCCAGAAACAAGATATGGTTTCCAAAAAAGCATGATTATTATGATTTCTGATTAGATACTGAAAATTAATATTTGAATTGTTTTGAGATATGTTATATAGGTATAGGCATCTCTAGTTTGTCAAAGTGGTCTCTGTCAGTCTCATTTGTTTCTTTTAGATTTGACTTTGTCTGATTTTCATCTGTTAATGCCTTCTCATGCAGAGGCATACACATTAAAGTTCTCCAAGCCCATCTCCCTAATAATGAAAGTTAGTGGTGTGGCAGATATAACTGTAAGCATTGGCATAACCTCTATAAAATGACAGACTGTAACATGCTGGTTTATTATTTGATCTATAAACTAAGAGTTGATTATTATGGCTCTATTGGCTATGAGATGAGTCGACACGGTGCTTTGTAGCACTGCAGATTCTACACACCACTTGTTTGCCATGTACCAGTCTTGACTGTTGTTGAACAGCAGTAGAAAAGAAGACTGGCCAACATGTGATCCGGAAACTATGTGTATGCTTTATACATGACAAGTTTTCGAACAATCCTGGTTGTGTGTTTCATACTAAGTTAGTAGTTGAAAGAAAAGGATTCTGCACCATTACATCCATATCGATTCATTTTCATTGCTGTTTTCAGTTTGGTAGACCATCAGAACATAGAACACGAGTTATGATAATGGTAGGAATCCCAAGTGTGCAGAAGTGTTATTTATAGACTTGGTAAGGAGCCATTTTACAAGTGTTTTAAAAACAAAACACTGCAGTCTGTGTCTTACTCCAGATATTTAGGTCTCCTCTTCTGCCCTTCCTAGCCACTTGTTCACTTCTCCAGTCACCAGCTGCCAGGACTCCTAGAGCCCTGCTGCCTCTCCCCATGTGTTCATCATGGGTTGGTGAGCTGGTTAGAACTTGCGTGATTGTAAACATGCAGCCCAGCAATGAGTGCCTGCATGTTGACACATCTGTACATAGACACGTCAAAAATGTATTGTTTTATCCATTGAACGCCATTGTTTTCAACGTTGTTTTGTCCATTACACCATGTTTGTCTCATGAAGGATCACACTCAATAGACCACAGACGCACACTCCCCAATCCCGGAGCCATACGGTTACCACTTTACATTTAAACTTGCTGACACTTGGTGATGCTGGTTTTCCTCAAATGGTGTAATAGTGGCACCTCACCAACTTGTGACATGTAGTCATCATTTGACAGAAGAAGCATTTAATACCCGGACACCAACTTGTCACAACATCCAGGAGGAAAACCTTGAGTACACATTCAAACTTTGCTGTTATTAGTGGAAAATCGAGGGTCAGAATTCTGCTGTGGTTGGTTTTGTTAAGTTCATTGTCTGATTTGGTCTTCTTGCTTTGTAGAAAGAGAGACCCTTAATGTCAACTTGTATTTGTTATGTTGAGATCCGTTTGTGTGTGTGTGTGTAAGCTTATCGCCAGCAAAAAACCATGACTCCAGAGTCAGTTGTTTATGGACTGCTATGCGGAGCTTTAGGCTGGCCGAAAAACACACTTGAAGTACATAGATTTCCTTTTTTAAAATTTTTGGTTTGAAGTGAAGCTTTAAAATGCAGTGCTTCACATAATCTTGTAAAGAGATGGTTGACAACAACGTGAGTTGTGTGATTATGACAGAAACACCCCCTCTTGTTTTTTCCTTCTGGGTTTTCTGTGTACTAAACCTACACAAAATGCATACACAGGAGATCTCCGGATGATAACCCCACTTAGCAGTAATGAATAATTCAAAATGAAAATGGAGTGCTTTTCTATTCCAACAAACTCCACATCAAGGAGACACTTTGCATTTCAAGCAAAGCTGACCGGAGCGCTCTGCACTCACAGGCGCTCTCATATGGCCAAGTATTTATATATGCATATGTATAATTTGTTTTGTATATCAATTTAAAAAAAAAGAAAAAAAAACACCTGTCATTCTAGTGTCATGTTGAGTCTCTTGGTGAACGAATGGGTCCAGCGTCATGCTTTTATGGCGATGTTCTTGGCCACTCTAAATAAAATATTGCTTGTACATGTTGGAAATTGCTTTTTCAACTCATTCCATGCGCACACACACTGGCTAGTACGTGAGTGCCTTGGATTACTCTGTTTTTACACTTTGTTTCCGGCTCTTGAGAATCACAGAAACAGTTGGAGACACTCGGGATATGATGATACTGAGCAGGATGTTGACATTCACTCACCCGTTGTAGATGTGGTTTCAGACAGTTTGGTACAGGGCTTGCCGGGTTTAAATATCTCGCATCTGGATTCACTCAGGGGCATCGCACATTCTCGGGCCAAGGGAAGGAATTCATTCCAAAATACCACTGAATCCTACAGCCCAGGCATTCCCAATGTTTTTAGGTGGGCCACCAAACACTTAAGGTCAGGGAATTCTTGGGACCTCAACATTTGAGATATTTCTGGGAGCTCAGAAATCTGCTATGAGATATTATTACAGTTTGCTGGCTAGCTGGGTGGCAACCAGGTGTATTCAACGTATGAAGATAGATCTTTTAGTAAAGCATGTTTTCTTCTGCCAATCATCTTCATATAAATAATAAATGGACCAACAGGCCAATTTCCCCAAAGGTCAGTGTAGTCCTGTAAGGTGGCTTTGCCCTCCACTACAGCCCTGCTGAGTAATCAGTCCATAAGATATTCTAAATTTGACAGACAAATGACAAATGCCTAGAACATGTCAATCATATGAATAGACACAGGGCACCTGGTTTTCAACATGCAGGCCCAAGGGCCTCAAACCGGCCTCAAAACCTGATTTCAATATGCTCAAGGGTTTTTCTGAGTAAAGGAAAACATTTCAAATATCTACACACACACTCGGTGTAACAGTTTGAGGATGAACTGTTCCTGTAAAAGAATCAACATCTTATCTCAGCATTTGGTCAGAGCTATAAATAAAATTTTAACAAATAAAATAAAAATCTCATTCCCACACCAGACACATCCACTCCTTATCTGCAGCAATTTCATAATGCAGCAGCAAGACTTCTAACTAGAACTTTGAGGAGGTTGATTTAAATCATGTTTTAGCTCAATTTAGCTCAAACTCAATACTATTTTTAAAGCAACAAATGGATTGGCTCAAACTCATATTGCAAATTTAGAATTCCCCAGGCCTACGGGCGTAGTCTGAGATCCACAGATAGAAAAAAAATTTAAAAACATTTCAGAGTAGAAATTAGACAAAAGGTGCTGGAGGATTTGCCTTCAGGGCTACAGTACTAAACATGGAACCTGGAAATGTTTTTGGCAAACTTATATCTTATATCTATATCTTAGCATAGTAGACGTGTTAATTCGTCATGTGGCCAACATGTATAATGTGCACGCTTTATAATTTGTCCTTTTGGTTTCAATTCAGTGGTGTACTTAGCATTCACCAAACTATTAAGACAACTGCCAAGCCTATAGTGTTATAAAAATGCCAATAAAAATTGTGAGAAATACCAAACTGCATTGAGAAGCAGCAGCTGGTCTATAAACACGATTTTAATCCAAATCTACTTCACATGCATCATTTTCTATGATCACCTTTGATCTGAATATTGGCCATATTTTTAAAGTAGCATATGCTACACTATCAATGAAGTGATTCTCAAATTAGCGCAACATAGTTTCACCTGGAATTCTTTTTTTGTTGTCAACTTTTTATTTGATTTTCCAGAAATATAAAACAAGAGACAAAACAAAAAAAGAGTACATAGACAGATATAAACAGACAGACAACCCCCCACCCACCAAGCGGCCAAGGATGTAGCATTACAATGTAGACACGATGTATGAAAATAAAAACGCAGTGATTTTTTACAAGTTTACAGTTTTTGAGTTGCAGACACAAGATTCTTGACTTTTTCTATAGAGGATGTCCAGGTGGTGATAGTGGCTTCCTTTGCGTTGTGCATTCTTGCCGTTGACAGTTCCATGTGTACTATGTCTAGAAAATAGTTCAACCATTGAGTCACCTGGAATTCTTGAGGGTAAAAATAGTTGAGCATCGACTCTTCATAATAGAACAGTGCAACTTGTGGATAAAAGTGGAAATTTCAATTACTGAATGCAGTTATTATTATTTAGTTACAGACAAAGTTACAGACAAACGACATACAAGAGCCAAAATAAAAACAAATGTAAAAACATAGACATAAAACTTTAAAATGGTCGATCCAGAAGTGCCAAGTATTACAGTATAAATACAGTATTAAAATATTATTATTTACACGAGCAAACACCCACTAACACTCTCTCCAGTCTTCCTACAAGTAATTTAAATATTATTAAAAATATATTATTTTGCATGTTAGGGTTGAAATGAAAATAGAAACTATCTTGCCAAACAAAGAACCTACTTTGGTATAGTCCCATTTGATATTCCAGAGTTTTAATTGCATACTGCATTTCATTTTATACCTGTAATTTTTAGAGCCAAAGACAATACAGTTACATGATAGGCACCGTAGTCTAATTTCACCCCTGCCTCTTTCTGAGTCTGTCACAGCCTTTCTCCATATTGAGCATTTGTTGGGTTCAACTATGGGAGAGTTTTTCCAGTTTGGGAGCCAGACTTAATGACATATGCCAGATACTAAAGAGAAGCCTTATTGTATATGCTATAAATCACTACTGTATGTTGGGTGCCTCCTGAAACATTTACACCCATGCACCTCCAGGGGTCAGTGTTGAGTTACATATTATCTGTCCAGTCGGTTGAGTTGCTAATCTTGGTTGACTTTACATTTTATGTGGTTGCTGTGTTGATGGGCTGCAGGGTGAAGTTTCCCCCTGGAGCATTGAGCCTGAAGCCCCACCCCTGTTTCTAATCTTAATAGTCATTGCCAGGGAAACTTATCAGGCTGACTCCAGTCTACGTACCCCACCTGGCTCAGCTGACAAAGTGTTTTACTGGTTGTTTGTTTGTTTGTTTGTGTAGTTGGTAGGATGACTGCTTGTCTTACATAATGTAACACAACAGGCCATTTGGTGGACACATTTATCCAAAGAGCCTTAGGTTCCATGTGTGCGGATATTTTTACCATGGCTCAGTGGGAATTAAATCCTGAATCCTGGCAATGCAAGGGCATTGTGTTATACAGGACCCCCTACCCTTACCAGTATAAATGATTTGGTAATGAAACCAGAGTTACTGATTGGTATTCAACACATTGTAAAATGGATAAGTCACTGTGTAAAACAGGAATATTCACTCTGCAGTACAGACACTCAGTGGTATAAGCAAAGTGCTCAATAACACTGGACTACTACTGATTATAATAGTAATAATACCGTAACACAAATAATAATGCACTACTTCTACTACTACTACTTTTACTACTACTAGTACCGCTGCTGCTACTACTGTTATTATTAGTAGTATTGACAGGAGTGGCTGGTTGACTGGCTGACTGGTCTTCTCTAGGGAATAAAGGCCTCTGCACCTTTATGTTATCTAATGGCAGATCATTCCACCTCCATCTGGCAGCCCGTCACCCGTGCCACAGTCTGGTTTGCCTGGCAAGCGGCTGGACTGACTGGTGAGTAGTTAGTTAATGATGAAACCATCTCCCCCTACCATCAAAGGCATCGGGGGGGATGGGCTCTAGGGACAGAGGGAGAGAAAGAAGGAGAAGAGAAATTGCAAATACCTACACTATGCAGTATAATAAGACAATCTAACGTTAACTGTAAAGTAATGATGATGATGATGTCACTAGAAAAATGAAGGTGATGACAGCACTTTCATGGTATGTGAGTATGCAATCTAGATTAAAACTAGTTCCTTTAGTTTCTTCTGGTTGCTCATCTGTTTGTGTTACACTGATTGTTTTTTTATCCTCGCTGACATCGGACATCCGTGCAACAACATGCATTTACATTTAGGGGGTATGTTGACTGTATGTGTTGTTATCAGGAAAACAAACAGGAACAGTAAGTGTTCAGGAATTTGTCTTGGTGATATTTTGGATGTGGTCCTATCCTGGCCTTCACAGATCCAGTTTGTCACATGTCTACATGTCTACGTGGGAGGGAAAGTGTGTGTGTGTGTGTGTGTGTGTGTGTGTGTGTGTGTGTGTGTGTGTGTGTGTGTGTGTGTGTGTGTGTATGAGAGGGTGTGTGTGTGTGTGTGTGTGTGTGTGTGTGTGTGTGTGTGTGTGTGTGTGTGTGTGTGTGTGTGTATGTGTGTGTGTGTGTGTGTGTGTGTGTGTCTGACTTAAAGCACTTTTGGGGACACACACCAGACTTAAGACCAGTTGATTGGGGACGGCTTGGTTAGGGTAAGTCTCCAGGAAATGAATGTAAGTCTATGTAAAGTCCCCAAAAGTGACCTAAGCAAATGTGTGTGT
>CABFOS010121617.1:0-11342 GCA_900660315.1 Diretmoides pauciradiatus
TGTCTTTAATTAAAAATATATATTTAAAAAAAGGAAAAATAGTGAACTGCAGTTTGGCCCACTTACATTACAGACATCATTTCCATCAACTGGCTATAGTTTTGAGGAACCAGGTCGTGGTGGGTTACCCCTGACACGTCCTCGCTGGAGTGTCTGTAAGGTCACGACAAAGGTCGACGTGATAGGGAGAAACTGCACGAACGTTTGTGTTGGCCCTGATTCACACTGAGTGCAGATTAATGGGCCCTGTGTTCTGGACGCTCTGTTCCAACTGCCTGTCCGGATTGTCAGCATTTTGTGGTTTATGGAGATCCTCTGCTACCCCCCCACCCCCTTTCTCCTTGTCCATCCTGCTTGATTCCCATTGTCCAAGCAGTCAATTCTTTCTTTCTCATGGCAACAGGAAGGAGACTAGTCAGCAGAATTACAACTTCTGAGAAAGCTGGAACAAAAACCAGTCCCTAACCCGTATCGTGTTGTCTGGGATCAAATTCAAACTATAATGGCATCAGACATGTTACCCTGTGTCATTTAACTTCTAGCAAACGCAGCATATAAAACACCAGTTATCTACCAGCAAACTACCCCTTTGTCAGTTACAAGCAACTGCAGTATTGGGAATCTAGCTACCAGGAAAAAAGCATGTGGTGTCAGCCCAGTAATGTCTGTATCTCTGCACAACTTCCTGGAGTCTATCTGTGGATGCAATGTTTCCACGTCTGTTTCCAAATGGTTAATTTATGCATTACTAAAAAAAAAAACTTGGCATGTTTAGGTTCCTCCTTTATCTGTCAGGGGTGCACACACACACAGATACACACACACACACTAAGACAAACACTTTTCAGAAAATCTTTGTAAAATATATTTGGTCCAAAAGCTGATTTGCAAAAGTACAAGATGTGCAATCAAGTTCATGAGGCACCATACAGAGTACATCTATTCTGCCTTTCCAGTGTATTGGAATGCTATATCACAACTCGCCACTTTCAGGCTAATTGCATAAAGCTGCTGAAATGTAGTGTTATTTTCTAAGAAAAAAATCTAACGCAGTTCCCAGTTTATCACTATGGAATTTCCTTAAATGCCATTACAATACACAGACAATGGACCTACCCCCCTAGTTCTACTCATTGTTTCATATATATCGTATCCCATTACAAAGAGTCATACTGCATGTTAGTGATGCACAAAACACTACAGCACTCCAAATGTTCACAAGGAGTCTGTTCAGAATGACGGCTGGGCCCAGGTTCCGGAAGTGCTTTTGATATTTTCCCCTTAGACACGTCATTTATTTCATCCGAAAGGCAAGACCGACCTTACAACCAGCGTCATTGTCCAGTCACTTCATGGGGAGATGGAAGGCTCTCTTACTGTAGCTCGGCCGCCTCGTATTACCTTTTGAGGCCGTGGTAGCTCACCGATACAGGGTTGGCTAGAATTTTCACAGGCCCAGATGTGATACTCTTTGAATGTTTAAATCTCACACAAATACAATTTAAACTGTCTGGGCTTTACTTTACTGAGCCCTTGGTGGAATTGGAAACACTATTTGATCCATTCGGATACTTTGTTTGATGGAACTGGAGCCAATGTGTCTTGGAAAGTGCAAACCCCACTCGATCATTATGAAAACAGGCGTATTGTTAGTGTCAATGTCATTACTGTACATTGCTGTATAAAATAATGCTTTGATCCCACACGTTTGGCACTGCAGACTGCCTAAAGCAAACACTCAAATGGCCTGTTTCACATATGTAATGAAGCTTATTTCTCAAGTCTGGTGCCTGGGCTAACAGGATCTTCGCAAATGCATATCTCCATTAAAGATCATTCTGGGATTAAGTGGAGCTCCTGTCTGTGAAACCAGAGCAAAGTGACTAAAAGAAAACCAAAGATAATGTCTGTTTCCAAGTACCCTTTTGTTCCTAAGTTAGTCAGTTAGAGTGCTTAATGTCTATACGAAATACATCTTAAATCTTAAAAATAAATATATGCATCAGTAGTAGTACGTAATATTGCAACAATGGAAGCAGTCTCATCTCAGATCACCAAATTCAAATAATAATCTGCGTGTGCATACTTTGTTTTGGTCAATGGTAAAACAGTATTTCACAGAACAAGAGCAAAAGTTGGGAAGAAAACTGTGGAAAATCTCAGTTGGATGTTGTACCGATTGATGGCAGTGGTCGAGCTTAATGTTATGCAAAAATATTTGAGATGAATTCGCGAAATCGTTTGGCATACTGCTCGGGGTGGACTGTGGAGATTTCGGCACCAGCCTGTGAGAGACACAGGGGGAGGGAAGTAGATAAAAAAGCAGAGAGAGAAGAGCAACGGGTTAAAACGGGGGATCAACATCAGGCTGTGTAAACCATACATTTCATACCACGATGTGACATGGGAACAAACATCAAACGCTTGCCCTCCGTACAGGTACAACTGAATGTTTTGAGCATCTGACGGCAGCCCTTCACCTCCTTCCTTCCTGTCTTCGGTAACTTACCCCGTGTTTGACAGTTTTTGCTGCGTGAGCTGCTTTCTTCTTGGTGTCGTACTGAGTAAGTACATCAATCAGGCCCATGAAGTAGACTTCCCTCTGAGGGGCTCCTGAGAGGAAAGGCAGAGAGCAATCACGTTATCTCATTAAATATACATTAAATAAGTTGTATGACTGTTAGCACAATCTACCAAACAACCTGGGTAACAATACTGGAGCTGATGAGGACACAACAGCATACAATATTAATGACATTTAAGAGAAAGCTGTAAACTACACGGTTAAAGTGGTGGAGTCTGTTGTGTAATGTATATACACACACACAGTATAGCTTTTTGGTTCAGCAACTTACACAGTGCCCCATGTCGTATGGGAAATGCATTACTTCTGTAACAAATATAAACCCGAGATATGGGGTGCAAAGTATCTTCTCTTAGCGCCACGATTGAGTCTAGATGACTATTTCTCGGCCTGGACCAAGTACGTACCTGGGACACTCCCGAGTGCATACACATCCACGTAGGGGTCGAACTCCCCGGGACCCAGGGGTTTGCAGTACATGTAACCAGCGATGCCCTCGGGAGAGGTGCCGTAGGAGCCCACCGTAGGGGCTGCTGCCAGGCCATTCTCTGTCTCTAGATCTTCCTCATTGGCAGGCTCCTCGCCCTCCTCCTCCTCCCGCTCAGCCCGGCCCACATCGTGGATCCCAAGCAGCAGGCTGTAGTCCATGATCTTCAGCTTCACTAGGAACTGGGGAAAACCAAACGGGAGAGAGAGAGTAGCTATGGGGCTCGTACAACAAGGCTCATCAAGAATCGTTGTTTGCTGTAAGAGGGTGATAGGCGATGAAATGGTGCTATTAAAAAAAAGTGGATGGAAACTGGTGGTCAGGCAATGGGGATTTTTCATATCTGGATACGCTGCCATTAATGTGTCTTCTGGGTGTGTGCTAATATCCTGATCATTGTCCACGTGTCTCAGTAAAACTGGTTGAGGGAAAATGCTGAACACAGAAGGTGAATTCAACACAGGAATGCTGCATTAAAGATGTGGAGCATGTGGATGGTGCCGCTGTGTGGTGGAGGTTTGTAACAACAGTGGGATGTTACACTCAAAATTTTGACGAGATCACCCACCTCCACATCTCTATTGAGTTTCTCCATGAACTTCTCCTTCTCCTCCTCGGTCACATACACCTTCTGCATGTTGTTCCTGAAGTCCATGTCCTTGAAGGTAGGAAGCTCTTTGCCCTTAGGAATAAAATACATCTTTAGCACAGGGAAAGACAGCTAGAGAAATACTGATGCTGTCAAATAGATGGTAGCTAAGATGTTTCTTTTTACCCTTTCTTTGTCACTTGCTTCGCGAGACACCAGGGAGCCCTGCAAGAACAACTCATTTTAATTATAATAATAAATTAATAACCAGTACTTTTTTGCCAAAACCTAAAATAAGCAGCCCACATAAGAGTACTGCGTTATTGAGTATAAACTGCCTCAATCCCATGCTTCTCTCTCGCGCTGCAGGGCCAGGTTAGAGGGGAGGAATGACTCCACGTGTTCTGAAGCAGAACTGGGATGTTGAGAATTCGCCACACGGTTCCTCCTCACCTTCAGGTCGTACTTCCTGTGCACCACCAGTCTGTGGCTGAACATGTTCCTCATGACGATCAGGTAGGTCTCCTCACTCTCCACGCTGACCCGGTACATACCCAGGAACTGCGGAAGCAGGGTGCTACCGTGACATTTCACTATGTGCTGCAGGGAGAAATTGAAACCAAATTCACACAAGAGTTTGTGACGGTTGACTATTTTGAAAAAAAGTGTCAAATGTGCTATTAGTAATGCAAATCCTATAAGAAAACTTGATAATATCAGGAAAGAGAAAATGCCCTTTCATTTCATTTGCCTTTGAAAATGAATACGCAAACAGTCTCAAGGGCATACGCGCATTACAGGCTTATATCGGACAACATGCCAATGCCTCTTTGTTTGACTGCTCCGTTTGAAGAACAACACTGAAGAACTCATTTGCAGACAAAACCAATTACTATGTCTATCCAGGCTAGGCATGTAGCCCTGCTCAACATTCTCTGTAGCAGTCTATTAAAATAGACACTCAATTCAGACTGACCTCATTCAGTGTCCCCTGGAACACGCTGGACAGGATGTTAACAAAACACACTTTGCGTGAAGGAACGTTGTTTTCCGCATGTATTTTAATTAAACATCTGTATTTATTTATACTCCTGTCTTTAGCAAACAACATGATAATGCCACTCTGGACAATCATTATCAACTCAATCATGATGATGGTATGCAACATTTGAAAAACTACAAGGCTAACTACTGCAAAACCCCACACATGCAAAGTGAAACGATACACAAGCAATAACGCTGTTTCAATCTTTTTTGACAACATGCTGCTCTTTGAAGTTAACTAGTTACCGAGGGCACATGACAGAATTTTCTTCCTGACAATTCTTTTTTTTTTACCCCCACACCAGAAAAAAATCTGATCACTCAAGCAACGATCATGAACCAACCTTCCATGAAGAGCTCAGGTTCCATATTCAATTACTTCTCAGCAAATATTCAATCTAAATAATTTGAGGTAAATATTTGATTTATAGAAAAAACACTATTCAGAATACTATGCATGCACCTTTTAATTAAAAATGGACAACACAGGGCCGTCTGGGTAGTGTAGTGGTCTATTCCCCTGCCTACCAACGCTGGGATCACAGGTTCGATCCTCAGCGTTGCCTCCGGCTTGGCCCCACAGACACAATTGTCCATGTCTGTGGGTGGGCAGCTGCACAAGGGGGAACTGGGGGGATAACGTGTTCCTTCGCACATGACGCACCCCCCGTTAAAACTCCTCGTTGACTGGTGGAAAGAAGCGGCCGGCTGGCTTCACATGCATCACAAGGCATGTGTTAGTCTACACCCTCCCCAGGCTGACAGGGGGTGGAGCAACGACCGGGACCGATTAGGCAGGGAGAATTGGCCATGTAAATTGGGTGAAAACAAGGAAAATTTGATTTTTTTTTAAAAATGGACAAAACATTATACAAGTAATTGCGAGAAATAGCAGTTTTCCAAACAAACTGCAAACTGTAAAGATCTCTAAAGCAACTCTGCAGTGCCAATGCAAGACCTCTGATAACAATGTACTCATTCAGTGCCAGGTCAGTCCACAAAGCTGCCGTTTTTCTCATCTGCTTCCCACAGTTTTATGTAGGCTACAGAACCACAGGCTACACATTCCAATCTGAGCTCAAGGCAACCAAAGGTTTGCTTCAGTGTTATGCTTGCCTGAATGATATTCTTGGGGTCTTCACACAACTCAACTATACACGTACAGTGAATTCTTCCAGGCTTGGCGGCTCAAGTGTGCACCTGACATACTGGCTTAACTGAAATAAAATTTCCTTTGTAAGAATAAACAAAACTCACAAACTGAGGTGAAACTATTTCAGCTCGCTCTCATCAAACCTGCAAACTTTAGGTCACCATCAGAGAATGAAAACTAACCCACTATACTATTTACATGAACCTAGATGCGTTGATATAAAAATTTGATTATCTTTGTCAAACCACCAATGACACAATAGAATATTTGTTTTCCCCCGCAGTAACTAAGTCCTATGGCTGTGGTACAACAGGAACTAGGGAACCTAGGCTAACCTACAGTAGGCTAACGGCAGTGTAACTTCCCCATCATAAAGACACTGTGAGTTTAGCTAATGTGATACTTTTATGACCCCCGATAGGAAAATTCTCTGTTTACCTGCCCACCTCCACAGGGAGGTCAGAGTATAGGGTCAGCTACAGAACAGCACCCCTGGAGCTTATAGGGTTTCAGGGTCTCAGATGCTTGCCATCGTCTGGTTGAATGGCTGTTTCCCTACTCGCAATACTACCTTGCTGCCCCAAGATAGAAGTTGAATCTAAAAATACTAGTAATTTGGGTCGGTTCCCTTCAGCTACATCAGAAAAGTGTTCATATTAAGATCTCTACAACAAATGCTTTAACAGTCCAATTAAAGGTGCCAGCACATCACTACTACCAAAATGATGCAGAAAAAAAGAGATTGAAGAAAGGACATTATCTCGAGATGACCATGGATGGATTTAATATTAGCTTGGATTCCACAACAGGGTCAATATGAAATTTATGTTACTCTTTCTGTATCCTAGTAAGGCCTACTTGAGTCAGTGAGTGAGTCAGTCAGTGTGATTGTGGTCCACTGCTGGAGCATAATTCAGATCTGTAAATGGTACCTGGTGATACTCTGACAGGATGCTGTGCATGTCTGCTACATCCTCACTGGAGATCTGCTTGATGACCAGCGTACGATCGTAGGAGCTGAGGAGCAGACACTCTCCCTGGGCGTCTGTGCTCCTCACTGGGGGGCTGCGGGTTAATGACACCTGGGAAGTGGGAGACACACAGGTTAGGGTTGGGATCAAGTACATTTTAATTCAAATTGTCTTTGATTAAATGGGCCTTCTCTGATCTAGAATGAAATAATTGAGGAAATGAATTCTCAGGAACTATGTAAACTGTAAATGAATTGACCCAAACCCCGTAAAATGTATAGGAAAAGGCACAATTAGATGCATAACATTGTCTCACATTGCTTTCCAATGCAGTTCATGGAGAATGTCACTAAAATAGTTAGACCAGCTAGAATAGACCTGATAAGGTGATTGATGTGCTGTGAACATTTGAGGACAGACCTGTATTTACAACAGAGGGTTAGCCGACACAATGGCAGACAAGTACTTCTCCATAAAAAGCATGATGGTATTTTAATGCTGAATTGTACATCACACACACACCTGATAGTCCAGATCCTCAATACCAAACCGCTCCCTTAGATTTCGGAAGACCTGAGGGCAGTATTCTTTGAACTTGAAGTGTCCTGGAAGATTCTCTCTGCAAAGGGGGAGGAAGTGGGTAAGTGGTATGGCATGGGATGGGAGAGGGTGTTGGCTGACGGTTATATTTGCTGTGCACACACACCTCTCTCCTTCTCTTTCACATGCACTCAAAAGACCCTAAATATGTCAGGCTCTATAGTCTAACACAATCCTTATCGATTTATGATCCATTTTTGCTCTTCAGTAAGTTAGGCATGGTAAAAGTCATTGCAACAGTGAATCAGGAATGAGTTTCCTAAAGGCAACTAAGATAATCTTTGTTGACTCCAATTAAGACCGAGTCCTACTTGTTGAAGAGGTGGTTGTTGACTTTGATCTTAGTGTTGGCTTTGAAGTCATCAGGCAACAGCATGACAGGAACAGGCACCTGGTTAAGATCATTGATCTGCAGTAAAGAAAAGAAAGTGGTTCTTAGTTAGTTAGTCATGCTAAAAGCCACAGTACTCACAAACCAACATTAATTTGTTAAATTAACACCGTTTACATGTATACGTGTGAATGCATTTCCTATAACACTATCATACTAAGTGCAGGCTTCATTCCCGACACTGGCTCTTGTTTACACATAGCGTTAGCTAGATCAAATGTCACTGACACACATAAGAGTTATGCTAACCTCATCTTTCTGGGGGTGATACCTAACTTTAGTTGACTAACTGCCGGTCTTACTTGCTAACGTCAATTTAGCAACCTGAATCTACTTGGCAGAGATACAACCGCTAGATTCAGCGTCAACGTTAGCTCTGTGTAATGCTAACAACCTTCCATGCAACGTTAGCTCTGTGTGATGCTAACAACCTCCCATGCAATGTTAGCTCTGTGTAATGCTAACAACCTTCCATACAACGTTAGCTCTGTGTAATGCTAACAACCTTCCATGCAACGTTAGCTCTGTGTAATGCTAACAACCTTCCATGCAACGTTAGCTCTGTGTAATGCTAACAACCTCCCATGCAACGTTAGCTCTGTGTAATGCTAACAACCTTCCATACAACGTTAGCTCTGTGTAATGCTAACAACCTTCCATGCAACGTTAGCTCTGTGTAATGCTAACAACCTTCCATACAACGTTAGCTCTGTGTAATGCTAACAACCTTCCATGCAACGTTAGCTCTGTGTAGTGCTAATCAACTTGTAACGACTCACCGAGTGATTCACGCCCCACATAAACACACTCAGGACCGGGTCGCTGGCACGGAACACTTTCACCTTCTGCTGCACGAAATGTTTCTTTTTCGTTTTAGTCTTGGGGGCCAGTATCACCATGGGACTAGAGATGGCCCCTGAGTTACCGAGGGAAGCCATGACAAGACGGGCTTTTAGTTCGTGGTGGACTGCTGCTGGCGGGTGACACTTCCTGGTGGCTACCGTTACTAAGCTAAACTAGCTCGCGATCTCTCACTCCACTTCCCCGTGTTTGTCCGTCACAGCCAACCAAAGGTCACTCGCCGTGCTCCGTCTTCTCCCTAAGCTCTGTTATTAGAATCGCACAACTTTTCTCAGCCACATTTTTTAACGTGAGTAAACGCGATCAATCGTTACTTAACGTCACCAATGCATGACTTTAAAGAACAGTCAACGCTGATAGTCCACCACCGCCCCCTCGAGCCCACCTGTGTTATTATTAACCACGTGGTGAGGTTGCGATTGACAGGTGACAGAGGCCAATCAGATTCCATAGTTGTGCGTCAGTTGACATTAGATGGGCGGGTACTTCGAGGTGCTGTGTTGCGTTCGGGTTCATGTCGGAAGTCGGAAATTTCTACTTCCAAGGTCGCAATTACGACGTCGGTGCGTTCTAGTGAAAAGGGAAGAAGGTAAAATACTGTTCCCTAATTTACCAACTAACAGTATGTTAACGATATTTGGCAACGTTGCTAAGTAGCTAGCATATGACATTAACAAGTGTATGGGGAACTTTACGTTTCAACTTTAGATTGCTACCATTTACCACACAAGTGGTTTAATAAATTGCTGACAGTCGAACTTAAGTGTTTTGAAGATTTACGCGTTAACTGTAATGATGTGCACCGTTTTAAATTAATCACGGCAATTTAGGAGAAAATCTTGACCGGCTTGGCATTGCAACTTTAAGGGCCAATGCATTTCCCAAATAGAAAACCGGAATTACCGACTTTCCGAAGTGTTCGGATTGGATTGACGCGTCCCATTTCCTGTTACGTCTGTCATACATATACATGTAGTAGATTGAGATAACATTTCAGCAATAATGTTGTTACTATGAAAAGCAAGGTGACTTCTCTCTTGAATATAGTTTAAACACCTCATATTGACAAATGTTGCAGTAATTTAAGAATGACATATTCAATGCTCCAATAGTAAGTGACGCAATGTTAAAACACTATGCTTTTAGATTGTAATTAATGTATTAATGTATTCATCAATAACTAGACATAGCCTAAAGCTTGCTTCCACTACTGTGCTCCTGTGTTGGGAGCCTCCCTTAAGAAGACAAAACAAGTGCAGCATCTTCTTTGCTTCCAGTACCTACAGTACTTCATACTGTCCATGTAAGAAAACTACGGAGAAAAACAATTCCCCTATACAAAATTAGTTTTCCGTAGTGTTCTGCTTTCACGTCAGCCCATTTAGAACAGCTTCAATATTTGAACCATTTCAAAATTTTGACCCAGAAAATCTGAGTCATCACAATCTCTCTACATCAAATACTTGATTTACTTTGCAATGAAGACTCAGTGTCTTTCACAGCATCATAATTGTACAGTCTTAATTGGGTAATTGGATGTAGGTGGTTGCATTGTGCCTAGAGGGCATATCATTGCCATTAAAACTCATGCTCCATGCACAGAACAGTATCTCCAAGAATAGCAAATGCAACCACCCTAGATAGAGAAGTAGGACATGTGTGGTGGTGTGATTTTACAAAGGATCATGCTTCCTTCTTCATTTACTGCAATGCCTTCATTTCAGATTTCTTATGCATGGCCAAATTGGATATTCTATGCCGTTACCTTGGAAACAGGCATGTATTGGGTTCCTGTGTAGAGTGGCTGGAGAAAATGATCCTTTATACCCCCAGTAATGGCAGAAAAGCAGCATGACACTAATGTGCCTATTAATTTCTGTTTCACTTCTGACAACTGGTTGATGTTAGCGTGACTGCAAAGGGGTTTCTTATAGGCACAGCAAATGAATATGACCATTAAAGCATTGAACCAAGGCTATACAAATGATCGCTTAGCTGTTCATCTGGTAGTAGGCCAGTAGGTGATGATGCAGAAGGACAGGGTAAGTACTTACTTAATTTTGCTGAACACCAATACAGCACCCAAGGCTTCAGAATGACTGTGCAGGAATGCAAATACAAAAACAAAGACTTTGGTTTTGGCTAACGAGCCTGAAACTCACTCCTATATGAAATCAAAGAAAAGTGCTTGTCATCTAAAGTAGACTGTCTCTCTGCAACCAACTTAGTATCACACTTCATCATCAAACGACGACCTCCAGCTCTTGCTGGGACAGTTCGCATCCGAGTGTGAAGCGGCTGGGATGAGGATCAGCACCTCCAAGTCCGAGGCCATGGTTCTCAGCCGGAAAAGGGTGAAGTGCTCTCTCCGAGTTGGGGAGGAGGTCCTGCCTCAGGTGGAGGAATTCAAGTATCTCGGGATCTTGTTCACGAGTGAGGGTAGGATGGAGCATGAGATCGACAGGCGGATCGGGGCGGTGTCTGCAGTGATGCGGTCGCTCAACCGGTCCGTCGTGGTGAAGAGGGAGCTGAGCCAGAAGGTGAAGCTCTCGATTTATCGGTCGATCTACGTTCCAACCCTCACCTATGGTCATGAGCTTTGGGTAGTGACCGAAAGAACGAGATCGCGAATACAAGCGGCTGAAATGAGTTTCCTTCGCAG
>CABFOS010121618.1:0-14161 GCA_900660315.1 Diretmoides pauciradiatus
GGAGGGGGTGCCCTCGGGGGTGGAGCAGGGGGCATGGGGCACAGCCGGGGTGGAGGAGGAAGAAGAGGGAGGAGCCCGGGAGGCACAGCGGCGCTCCCGAAGTACAGTCAGCTGGAGAGTGGTGCACGGGCGGGCGAGCGTGGAGCGGGCAAAACTGTGGGGTACGTTACTGATGTCCACATTGTTCACCTTGGGAGAGAGAGACGTTAGAGAGGAATTAGAGCAGTGAAGGTGTATGGAGGTCTGGGAAGTGGAAGGTGGAAGATGGAAGGTGGATTTAAGACAGGAAGATGACTTGCAAGGCGTAGGAGAGGAAACATCAAAACAGGACAGAGAGGAGGTGAGATGGAAATGCAGTGGCAATGGCAGCCTGTTAGAGAAGCAGAACTACGATGGGAAACTTCCTATCCTGACCTGAAAATCTCTACATGGGAAGTGAATAATTAAAACGTAACAGCTCAGGGTGACCAAACAAAACACTAAACCACCAGTTGGTCACGTGAAGAGCTGCACACTAGCTAACAGTCAATATTCAGCACATCTTCCTCAGATGAAGGGTAAAACAGCAGTGAAGAAGCAACAGTGAACTTGACCTTGGAAGGTTCTCACCTGTAGTATCTGATCCCCGGCCAGCAGCCGCCCGTCTCGCGCGATGACCCCGTCACGGTACACTTCCTGAATCACAATGTTAATGAGGGGCGTCTCGTTTCCCCCGACGATGCTGATGCCCAGCTCCACATAAGGGTTAGCACGGTGGACCTCTATGGTGGTTATCTCTCCTTCAGGAAGGGACGGCAACTTCACACAGCCTAATGGACACAAAATCACAGCACATTTCAACATTCAATGGTTCAGATCTCCGAATATTACCGCCGGCAGAGAAAATGTGGGTTGGCATAATGAGTAACGTCCTCCCTTCCCTCAACAACTCCTTGATGTCTCCTTGAGCAAGACACTTCATCCCCAGCTGCTCTAGGGGAGGTGTGAATGTGTCTCCCGGTCTGTTCAGTCAACCTTTCCTGGATAATTTAAGGTTAAGAAGCCGTCTTCTACGATTACTCAGACTCCCAAAGCACACAAAATGTATCATGCCAAATCTCTAGAATGCAACCTCAGGGAAGACACTAAGTCAAATGGAAGAAGTGATGTCATACCCTCTTCGGCGGAGAGAGGCGGAGACTCGGGGCAGTCCCAGCCAGAGGAGGCGGAGCTAACAGATCGGAGGAGGTGGATGCAGGGATTACTGAGGGGCCGCTTCACCCTGGGCACAACACACTCCAACCCTACCACACCTAGAGAGAGAGACAGACAGGGCTGAGAACAAGAGGTCAACAACTCACAACTCAAATGGTCTAATTGAAGTAGTTAGGTGGATATCATTAGTATGGGCTAGCCAGGACAAGGCCCGTGGTTTGACTCACTGTCTTCCTCGGTGCTCTCTTCGAAGGCGGGGTTGTCGAGGCCTGATTCGTCTGTCCACATGGGCACGCTGCTGCAGGCTGTGGGGGCCCCGGAGGGCGGCGAGGGGGTGCTGTCCCTCAGCTCTGTCTGTGGGGAGCGAGGTGACCTGGGAGGGCTGGTCACGGTCGCTCGCTCATCCCCGCTCTCACATCGTGGACCATCCACACTCGTCTGCTGACACCGCGTCCCGGGACACCTTTCGGGTTCAAGAAAATGGTTTTCCGATGCCAGTTGGTCAGTCGATCCATCAGACATGTACAGAGGATTTAATGTCTTGCTCAAGGACACTTCGACAGGGCAGGTTCTTGCTGATATGGGGGCTGAAACCCGAGTACTTTGGTTGAAGGATGGTGAACTACACTCCCCAGTCACTCTGACTACGTCTCCTAGCTCTTCTGCCTACATAGAGACACTCTATCTCCAGCATTCAACCTGGCCACACCTACACGCCTTCCATAATGAGATCAACCGCACCACCTTGACCGCCGGGTCTTTCCAGAACACTTTGTCTTGGTGTACTTGTCATTTAATCTAATAGACAGTGTCCAGTCTTTAATCTTCGGCACAAACAATGCTGATTGACAAAGTCACCCAGGGACAGTCGAGTCATTCCACCCTTGGCTCCTGTTCCTATCTTCGGCGTAAATCTGCAGGGCAGAGGCAAACCCACGTGCGCCCCGGGTTTAATCTTTACCCTACTAAAGAATGTCACGTCAGCCCTCAGAGCGACTGCTTTCCATCGAGCTGAATCCATCTTTGCTCGTCTTAACCTGGCGAGAGCAAAGATCTCAACCTGAAGCTATTTGAGATGTCTCCGTCTTCAAATGTGCTTGATAATAAAAGGATTTCGACAAGGAGACTATTGGCACTGAAGGACAAATGGGTTGGAGCTAAGAAACACTACTAAGCCATAGAGTTGGTGGCTTATCACTGGAACTGTTCACTGCCTTTCTCACACTTTCCAAGATACAGTACAGAGCTGTAGGGACTTGTGGATGAGGTCCCGTGTCAAAACAGCTGACTAAGGGAAATCCTTTTAGTTTAAGCATCAGCTTGTTAGCAATAGTTTGTTAAGGAAAATCTCCTCTTAGTCTTAACTGAAGTGTTAAGTGGATACTGTATGACCAGGTTCCTAAGCAACTAGTGCCTGTTGCACTAGTTCAAGTAATTAAGGATTTAAGATTTAAGGTGTAAGGAAGTCTGTTCCTGATCAATAATCATTAGATCAGGCTAAACGAGCACTAATTATAATCACGTTCCAGTCATCTGTAACTACATACTGTAATCTTTTCCCCACATTTAAAACATTTTCTAAGCAAAAGCTATGCAGCAAAGTAAAATCACAGTTTAAGTATTGAGTCTATTGCTGCGTAAACTCTCCGAGCATTGATGCATTTACTCAGATAACCTCTAACATGCTGAACTTACATTACTCCCATCCACAACCGACAACAACCTGCTGACCTGGGTTTCCCTTTGCAACTTCCCCTCACTCATACCCAAACACACACACACACACTGTCTATGTGTGTGTTTGTGTGCAAAATGAGTAAATAAGAGAGAAAGAGAGGGAGCGGGTGGGAGAGAGAAATGCCATCTTGCCATCCCAAGTACTGCTGACCACTCACCACAGGCCAGGGTTCCCCTTGGCTGTTTCACAGAAGAAATGGTTGAAAAGGTCTCTGGTGTTGAAGTTGCTCAACATGGTTTCGGAATGAGAACATGGAGCTTCTGGTCAGCCAACCCATGACTGTGGTAGGGAACCACTAATCCCCAGTCACATGACCTACAGCCCAATAATCCCCTCAGGGTCTCATAGCACCTGGTCCAAATGGGTCAAAAGCCAAACCATGCGGATGGACTGATACCCTTAAGGTGATGGGGCTGAGTGTAGACATTCTGGACTAAGATCTATGGTACAGAGTGACTTTCCTTAGGATCCCATCAGAAAAGAGCCAATCGTGTGTATTGAGGTGTTTCATACACACAACGCTCAGTGTTGAATCCTTCTGGTGTCTAGTCATGTGATCAACACCACTATAATTACAGTTTATACCTGTATTATGTTTATGTGTCAGAAATGTGTGCGCTAAGATGAATGTGCACTCATACATTTCACTATACATTACACTGTGTATGATTGTGTACGTGACAAATAAAACTTTGAACTTGATATCTGAAAGAGTGCATGCCTGTGCACGCTTGCTCATGCATCTAGAATGTCTGTGTGTGTGCATGAATATGTCCGTACAGTCCCTAGTACCTGTGTTTGAGGTGTGCCTCCAGGTCACAGCGGGGCATGCTGAGGGAGCACATTGGGGTCAAAGGGCAGGACACAGACAGCTTGTCCAGCAGCTTGTGGACCAGGATGCTGGACCTACGACACGCCTGCAGCTGGAGCCGTGCCCTATCCAGCGGGCAGAAGTCCCTCTCCTGGAGGAAGCTGCGTAGGCAGCGGGCACAAAAGGTGTGGCCACATGGTGTGTCTAGCGGCTGGACCAGTGGCTGCAGGCAGATGTGGCACACCAGGTCATCATCTACTTCCAGACGATAGTTGTAAAGGTGGTTCTCCCAGGTCCGGTGGATCTGGCCACACTCGGGACAGAGAGCCTCCAGAGCAGGTTCCACTGGCCCGGCTGGACCCACCTCAGAGCCCGGGCTGCCCATTTCTGCTCCTCCGACCCGATTCAGCTTTGGCACAAAGGTCTCCGGTGGGGGCTGCAGTGGGGGTCGGGAAGGGGCATGTGCTCCTATCCCATAAGCTTCAGAGGATGAGCAGGGGACAGAGAGGACAGATGCCCCCCACTGACCAATGGCACATCACCCTGTGGGTCAGAGGGCAAAGACAGGGGGTTAAACAGCTGTTTCAGAGGCGTGTGTTTATGTGCTCGTGCATTTATCCATGTGGCAAATGCATTGTGCACGTGGGCCCACATGAATGTGTGTCAGAGGTAGGGAGAGGCACTGGGTGTGTGTGTGCATGTGTGTGCGTACATGCGTGCGTGTGTGTGCGTGTGTGTGTGTGTGTGTGTGTGTGTGTGTGCGCGTGCATGCATGCGCGTGTGTGTGCGTGTGTGTGCGTGTGTGTGTGTGAGAGTGTGTTGAGATTATGTATTGCTGCTCCTGCCCACTAATCTGGCAGTATAATCTCTCTTTCGCTCTCGCCTGGTGCAATCTTCCAATTCCACAGAGAGGGAATTATCTGGGATTGAGGCAGAGAGAGGACACAGATCAGAGGAAGTGGGATCGGGAGAGCAATAGAGATAAAATACTGCCAGGGAGAGGTAGAAAGACTGGGAGCAACAGATAGAAGGGGGGGATGAGACAGACAGAAAAGGGATGGCGGGGAGACGAAGGGGTTGTGTGTGAGGCTCAGAAGGGAATCAAACACACAGAGAGGCAACAACATGAAGAGATAAGAAAGGATGAAGTGAAAGCTAAGAACTATTATTAGGGCTCGCCATTTTCACTTCTGCTACAAGCCCTGTGTAGACACTCCGGCCACAAGAGAACTCCTGAAGAAAATGATGCTGTCTTGAACATAGACCCACTAACCCCCCCCCGACACAGTGGATCTGTACAACCTGCTCATTTACCTGCAGGTCTCTGCCAGTCATATTAGTCCCTGTGGGTCTAATACATAGGTATCGACAGACAGCAGGGGGCGTGCTGCAACACATAGCAAGCCAGCCAAGCCACAGTGACTACCTGCCTCTGTTCCACTGAGGGTCTGCTCCTGTCTCCATGACGACCTGGAGCCTGTTCAGTGGGGCTTGACATTCAGAGTGTAGCCGGAGAAGGATGCAGCGGAGCTACACAGCAGATGCACTTCTCTCAGCAGGACACTCAGCTCCTCCCTGGTACAGGCTGAAGGCTTGTCACGAGAGAGCGGAGACCATGCGAGCCCCTTGGTTTCTTTTTGTTCTTTTTTCATCTTGTCTTCGTGATTACCAATTTCTGTGACAACCTGTCTCTGTCTCCTTGACTACCGGACCGGTAGTACTTATTTCAGTCTCCTTAAGTACGTGCTCCTGTCTCTGTGTGACTGGCTGCCTCTGTCTCTATCCTGCAGCTGGACATGAATTAATCATGAGGACACAAGGCTTCTCTGTTCCTATAACAAAGCTCTGACATCACCACATCACACACACACACACACACACACACACACACACACTCACTCACACAGACTTGTAGACATGCAGGCACGCAAGCATACATCTACACAAGCATTAGCAAACACACACACACACACACACACTGTGTCCTTTTGGGGTACAAGAGCCTGTGAATGCTGTTAATCAATAAGTTGCGTCTTTAGGTCTTGACTGTGCCAGCAGCTTAGAGTGCCAACCACAAAAGCACTTAAATCTATTTTAAACATTGTTGGACTCACTAGCAACAGATTCCCTTACACGCGCCAATTTAACACTGGCACCTAAATATCTCTCTTTTAATCCCAGAGGGGACTGCGTGTGCGTATGTGTGTGTGCATTAATGTAAACGTGTGTCTCCAAGGCCACAATGTTATTGTCATTGCATTCATTGTCTTGCTTTGCTTTCTATTGATAAATAACAATCTGGGCCCTGCACCTGTCCATGCTACAGTCCTTTTTCAAAGATATCTACTAGCAGCCTCTACTACATACCACAAAACGACCTTGTATGCAGAAATGACATTTGCAAATAAGACAGAATGATGTTTTACGCCATAGATTTACATTTTCATAACCCCATTTCGTCGTCTGATATCTTAAGCATTTTCCAGAAAGGAAGAATATTGCTATTATTGCTACAAGGCCCGTTGCAATAGGCTGCATTTTCACAACAATCAAACATGCGATGAATATAACAACTAGCAATTATATAGCAATTGATATTGATTTAAAACTACAATCTTTGTTTCGTTGCCACAGCCCCAATGTGCCTATTCACCATCTGCAGTCATGATCTATAAGCTTCCCAAAGGCGTTGAACACATTTGATTATACCAGAGCTTCTTTTTTTTTTAATCATTGCCCCTCATCTGTCTGATTCCATCACCACCCTTCATAACCGGAATAGGACAGATGGAGCGACAACAGCAATCTCAGAGCAAAGCCAAAGAGTGACATTGTTGGATATATCCAATAATATTACCTATTGCGGCTTCTCCCTCCGGCCCCGAGAAGGGGACAATTAGGACCGGGACCTCAGTCACACATTCACCGCAAAGGACCGCTCCGCAACCGCACGAAAACGCCCCCGTGCTTTCCTCGGCGCGGGACCGCCCATCGTTCACCCGTCCGTCATGAAGAGGGGCGTGGCTTGCCACTGTCTCCGGCCATGACGAGGCAGAGGTAACTTCAAATATGCCTGATCAAAAAAAACATCAACGGAAAAATAACGGCAATATTTAACTTTCTTACATCGTTTTAGTTTGTTATCGCAGCTATATGGAAGCATCTGTCTATCATATACCTGTTACGCATATTTTTTTTGTTGCTTGGTATTGAAAATTGTTGTCAGGCATCGCGACGGTCACCATTATCACGGGGTCCTTGGTTGAAAGTCCCCGCGGAGACGTAAACAAAGATGAACATGAATCAATTGTAGTCTCCAGACGTGTTGACGTTATTACATGTTTTGTTGACGACACCATGGCAGACGATAGTGACTTGGAGAAGTATGTACCTTATGAACCGTGGCGAACCTCTGAGTTAATCTTCCGCCCTAACTAGTAAGCTATTTCTGGTCGACAGCTGCTGTGGCTGTGGTGGACGCTGGAGTGAGAGAGTGAGAGAGAGAGAGTGTGGTGGTGATTGTGGTTAAAGGTCGGCTAAAACAGTCTCCTGTGCTGCTGCTGCTGCTGATTCAGCAGGTCAGACCAGGACAGACTGTCCCTCATTCACTGACTAATGATTCACTCCCTCTCTCCTTCTCTCTGCCCCTGCATCCCTGTTTTCTCTCACTTAATTAAATTATTCCCCCCTTGGCTCCCTTCCCTAAGTCTCTGTCCTCAACTTCAACTCTCCCTCACACACACACACACACACACACACTCCTTTACATGACATTTATTTCGATTAATCGTCTTTTTGTGTATGTTTTTAAATGAAATCTATCCAGGCGTGCAATAGAGGAGCTTCTGAGGGAGACCAACAGGGCTCGGGTGAGAGCAGAGACCATGGGCCCTGCAGGATGGTGAGTACTCTTATGTGTGCAGTATCTGACATGTCATATATATCGCTCTGTCAAACTTTGTCATTTATGCATGTTTCGCTATTCATCAACCTAGCTGTACTTTGCACTGCCGATCAACTTGGGCAATGCTGCTCACACTGGAACTTTGAATGTTTACTTGTAGTATATTTATGTATTGCTGTCCTGCACCCAGTGTGTCAAAGCTCTATTGTGTAACTGTCTTGTAATATGTCAGTACTGATCAACCAGGTAAGTACATCTGTTATACTTGGCAAATTAAAGTGATTTTTATTCGTCAGACTAGTAGCAACGTGTAACTTGGTGTGTCACGCTGTCACATGTCACAGTTGAAAGCTTGGCTGGTCACTCTTGTCCCTCTTGTCTGTCAGGATGAAGTGTCCACTGCGCAGCACCAACAAGCGCTTCCTACTCAACACCCTGCGCTCCACGGGCCTGCAGTGCCGCACCAGTGGGCCCACGGGAGGACAGGCCACCACAAGAGGGCGCCCGAGAAGTGAGTTCCAGTCTCAGGACAGGAGCCGCAGCAGAACACCTCCCAGAGACCACAGAGCTAATGGAGGCCACCATAAACACCACAGGGACAGCAGCAGTAACGATGATACGACACACGATAGAGATAGAGACAGAGACGAAGGTTCTAGGCAAAAAGACCAGAGACACAGGAAAGACGGCCGTAACAGAGACAGTGAAAGTCACAGATTTCATTGTAAAGACCTCTCTCCAGGTGAGGGACACTCCTCCTCCAGAGGCCACTCCCTGTCCGGGGAATAGCTCCACCTGCAACTGCTCTCTGACCGCCCGCCACGCCCCACAGAGCTGCTGGAAGTTTGATAGGAGCCGCTCACGCTCACCTGTCGGGGACGTGTACAGTAGAAGGAGCCAGAAATGACATTACTTTTGCTTTTTATTACAAAGGTCTACAGTTGCTTCCTGCTGCTTTTCTGGTACTGAGGAAGAAGAAGACTAGAGCTTTTTTTCCCCAGAGAGTCAGGGAAGAGCACTGATGTTGTTTTATGTTGTCAAAGCCTCAAGCACCAACTTAACTGATTGTCTGCTGGTCTTTCAAATTAAAGTAGACTGCCTTTTCCTCCTGGACTGGAGTACACACATCCAGCTCTAAAATAACATCTTATTTTTGTGCAACAAGTGTTAGCTGTTGATGAGATTGGATACAACCTTTTATTTTATTCCCCCCCCCAATGAATTTGGTTTTGAAGTCACATCTACTGGTGCAGGTTGAGAATTAGTCCTTTCATTGCTCTTCTTTCCAGTAACCATGTTAATCTTTCCCCCCTGTGTCCAACTACTCCTTCATTTAATGATTTTCAGTGCATCAAATGTCAATGATGTGGACTTCAAACCTGTATGACAGCACAGTAGGCTGCAGATCTTGTTTTTTTAGTGAGCAATAATCTACAATGTTATCCTCTCTCACACTGACTGATTGATGGTGAAATTGTTCAACTATAGACGAGGTTTGAATTCAATTATAATGTCGTTAGCATTCTTCTGTCATTGCTCCCTCTTGGTAATGTTTACATAAGCCATGCTGTCGCCACTGGGTAAGCACATGTTATCGTGTCTCTAACTTTTTGACATGTACCAGCTATCAGAAACGGCTTTGTTTGTAAAAGAAAGACAATAGTTTTTTTTTAATAGAATAGCTGTTTCCTTGACACTCCCACAGGTTCCGGACACCCCTTGAATATGGTTTTCAGCATGTTATTAAATAGTAATGTAGTAACGCTGTGATAACAAGAAAAATAAATTCTACATTTGAATAATTCTACATTTAGAAACATGGATTTTTACTAATATTCATGTAGTAACGTGGGATATTCCACCATAGGCTCAGGATAGAGTAATCCAGGCACATATAGATAATATCTAATATCAATTGTGCTGTTCTCAAGCTCGTTTACTTTGCTGGGCCAATAGTTGAGTGCAACAGGTGGACATTTGCTCAAGTGTTGAAAGTATCCAGGCTGTAGCTGTCCCATCTGCTGTTTATACCTGTTCTGTCCATTTGGCCTGTCTCCATGCAGTTAAGCTCACCGCTTTATTGTTCCTGGACCAGAGCTTTTTAGAAACATTGCAGCTGTCAATCTCTTTGGTCAATAACTTGGCATATGCCTATTATGTAGCGACGTGACGCTGTATTACTTCTCGCTTAAGCCATTACACAAATCCTGTGGCTGGAAAACTCTGCTCAATTGCGTTTTACGCCCCTCATGCTTCATAAACCACTTTGTCCATCTCAGTGGAGAATAGCTTCGGTTTAAACTGTTTCCTTCCTCTTTGAAACAATGATCAAATATAAACACCATTAGGCCGCAGTCTGTGGGGTGATTTCTATGGAATTGGTTTACTTGAACTTTATTGCATCGCTGAGTGCCCCATTAAGATACTGTGGAAAGTGCCATAATTGCTTTTGAAGAACTTTGAGCAAATAGCATGTTGATATTCATATCAATGTAAAAGCTCGGTTGTCCAATAGAATTTGCCTTAAAAAATAGGTAAATTTACAGCCATCATGTAGCAATGGCTTAAAATGAGCCGGTGGACTCGCGGGTTGTGGAGACGCTCGTTAATTGAGTTCTGTTCCTCACTCCAACCTAATTGGTTTACCACGAGGGGTGCTGCTTAATGGGGCGGACACACGTTGGAGTAATGGGCAGCAAACACGGCGAGAGTGCAGTGAGTCCGGGAGAGCTGCGGGACGGGACACGTGTTAGATGGTGTTAAATGATCCATTTACAGAAGTGTAATGGGTACATTTTAAAAGTCACCAAGTTATAGACTGATGTAGACCAATGAAGAAGAAGAAAAGCTTGTGGAAATATAGGTCTGGTTTTGAGCTTTTCATCTTTTCCATGACAACTGTCTCTACGCGTCTCTTATCTCGGAGGTCAACCAATGCTTACATATCGATTTCCCCATATCCTATCAGCCACACTATACTGCCAATATATAGGCTATAGATCCATATAAATTGTTGACGGCTACATTGAAAATCTCGAGGACAGAGTATTGGACATTAACTTGCGCTCTCGGCTACAGTAGTAGTAGATAAGTGCGCCATAAACCCTTAGAGATAGGGGCCCCAGATTCACCTGATCACCTTTCTGTCGCTGCCGTGGAGGCGAGCACAGGTGGGTGACAGGTATCCAGGGACAAACAGTGTAGTATTTACCGAGAGGCATTGATTTGCGCGGTGGCGGTCAATTCTATCCAATTATCGAAAAGGCGAGAAGCTGCACTCCCATGAGGGGGAGATCCCGGGACCCTAGGAGCCACACAGGACTAGGTCCACCGTGTTGAGTCAACAGTGAAACCAATGGCTCAGTCGCTGCGGAGTCACATGGTGACAGTGTGACACACCTGTGGAGCTGCAGGGGCCCGCAGTTGCGCCAGAAACAGAAAGGTCCACGCCGAGGCAGCAGGGCGCAGGTACATGTGTGCGCAAACCCGCTCCAGAGCCCTCGGTTCCTCGGCAGCCATGAATCGGGAAGGTCACTATTACCCCTCGCAGGTGTTCAAAGACTCCTGCGCCTACCAGAGGTCTCAGGCGGAGGACTACAGCCCGCACAGCCCGCCGCCCTGCCTGTACATGAGCCGGCAGGTGCACTCTGTCTACAGCCCGCCAATGGGAGGCGGGGACCCGGCCGGCCTGCCCGACATCGTCCCGTCTTATACCCTGCCCATGCGAGAGGATCCAGGTATGCCTCAGCTGCACCACCCTCAGGGGCCCCATCAGCAGCCTCCTCCACCCGCCGGAGGGTACGGAGACACGGGGGAACACAGCAGATATCACCTTCCTTTCCCCTGGATGAAAACCACCAAATCTCACGCACACACCTGGAAGGGGCAATGGGCAGGTAACTCCTCATATATATATACACACACTTCACTTCTAATCATAGGCTGTTTATTAGAGATAAAGAAGAATAAGTCTTAAGGATGAAAATAGGATAGAACCGTAGAAAAAATAGCCACATGTGAAAGAGTTCCTCAGAAATAGTTTTTCCCTCTTTGGTTTATCAATGAACAAAGCCACGCACGTCCACACAGTATCACACTTCGGCTCAAATATTTACCTGAAGGTGCATATCACGAACTATAGTTAAGAAGTTTGAATTGACTCTTTCTGGAGCCTAAGTGACATCATGTGCTGAACAATATGATCATGGGTGTTTCAGTTTACCTTGTCAGTCATTTGGTGAGAGGCCGAGAAGGTCAACGCTTTCATCAGCTCTTATCTGCAGGACAAATGTGCCTTTTTGTCTGTAAGATTTCCACAAATCACAGCAGCCATATCTTGTTATTAACAAATATGTTTAAATTGTTTTGACTGATGTAGAGAAATAGATTTTAAAAGGCCTTTATGACTCTTGTATTGATAGTGAATGGATGCGGCCATTTTATAAAGTTTGTTATCCAGCAAAAGCTGCAGCATAAACAAAGTTATCGATCTGAACAATGAGGATAAATGTATTATTCTGACAGGTGGTGTGGCAATGTGCTATAGGCGTTTCACTTTAGTTAAGAAGTTACAGTTACAGTTCCCAGTGAAATGTACTATAAAGTTTTAGGCCTCAAACTTTCATCTGATGAAATCTTTGTGGACCCTAAAGTTCGTATCAAAAGAAAGATCCATCTCAGCAAATGATGCAACAGAGTTTCATTCTACCTTATTTAGTTGAGTTGATGTGAAGCTTTACTTTGTCAGTGATCCAGTCTAAAAAGTGTTATTATTATGGCCAAATAATTAGTAGAATGGTGGCAAAATAAATTATAATTATACTTTTGTTACTCATTTGATTAGGCAAATAGCAGCCTAAGTAAGTAAATAATTTAAATAAGGAGAATTTATAGCCCATAAATTTGATTTAGTAAGTTAAGTTCTGAAATTGCTGAGGTTGTTTAAAAAAGGGTTTACACTATTCTTGATATCGAAAAGTTTCTGAAGTATCGGGCAATGTAGTGTGTGAGTTATTGCATTCACAAAATGGTTAGAATTGTATTAATATATATATTTTAAAAAGCTATTGTTTTAGGCAAATGTGTCTGTGGTTTCAATTTCTATCAACTCAAATGTTATATTTTCAGAAAAAGTCTCAACCACAAAATTATTTTTTTTGTTCTTCAAAATGTGAAACCACTTATTGTTTTACACAGAATCAACACAAACATAGAAATTTCTGTGTTTTTTTTAAATTAAATTAAATTGATACGTTATTCATATAATTTCTCAATTTTGTTTGTGTGGTTGTTTTTCGATTTTTATAGGTTTCAAATTTAAAAGCTTTTCCAGCAACTTAATGTCTCCGAGTATGAGAACAAGGTTAATTAAAAATATATATGTATTGGTCTATAAGCTCAATACATTTTCTTCCTCATCAGTTTGTTGCTGAGGGAATAAAATAACTTATTATTTCACTACAGTAATGTGCCGATTTTAAACTAAACTAAACTATAGTCAGGTTCCGGTGTCTCCGTCAAAACGAGGAATAGATTAATTTCACTATAATTAAATCTGTTAGAAATTAGCCCAATTTTAGAATGTTAAGCACTATTTTTTTTAATCACAAGTTTCGCTCTCATCGCTATTATCCCAATTATTGTAATAGAATCAGCAGCAACAGAAATCTTATGAGCTCCTGATCGCTGCGGGACAGAACCATCAAATGAGGATCATAAAGGGGATCTGTAACATGAGAGTATCTGTGGAACCCCTCACCCCTGATATGACAAAGCCCCCACATCTGTTATCATCTCATAAACTCCAGCACCCGTTACCAACTTTATTTGTATAGGGACAAGTGGTGCAATGACAGATGACCGCGTATGATAATAGATCGTTACATTTATGGAAAAGGTCAACAAATGCACCTTAGAGAACACCGATCTGACTTTTTGTAGATATTGCTTCCAAGTATATAGATGGCTGATGTAACTAAGATCAGATTGGCGTTACTTATGTCAGTGATTCTCAACCTTTTTCATATCAAGGACCGAAAATTTAATCCACATTTAGACCATGGAAACCTATTTGATGAGATTTAGTCTCTCAGTCAGACCCAAATCTGAGAATATTTGTATTGTTAGATATGATTTTGTCCAGAAGTCAATGACTGAAACTATGAAAATATGATCAAAACTATGAAACTATGATCAAAAGTATGAAAATGTGATCAAAACATAAAACTATGGTCAAAACTATGAAACTATGGTCAAAACTATGAATCTATGGTCAAAACTATTAAACTATGATCAAAAGTATGAAAATGTGATCAAAACTATTAAACTATGGTCTAAACTATGAAACTATGGTCAAAACTATTAAACTATGATCAAAAGTATGAAAATGTGATCAAAACTATTAAACTATGGTCAAAACTATGAAACTATGATCAAAAGTATGAAAATGTGATAGAAACTATGATCAAAACTATGAAACTATGATCAAAAGTATGAAAATGTGATCAAAACTATG